>VWZO01020500.1:0-41612 GCA_013396975.1 Bucco capensis | reverse complement strand
TACTCTTTTATATGCTTCCGAATCATGGGTCATCTATCGCCACCACCTACAACTCTTGGAGTGCTTCCATTCCTGAGCATCCACTGGTCAGATTATGTAACTAATACATCTGTCCTAGAACAAGCAGCAATTTCAAGCATTGAGGCCATGCTGCTGAGAACGCAGCTGCGTTGGGCAGCTCACATCTCCAGGATGAAGGACTACTGCCTGCCTAAGATCATGCTCTATGGGGAACTTGCCACTGGCTGTGGCAAGAGAGGAGCCCCGAAGAGGAGATCCAAGGACTCCCTGAAACAACAGCTCAGCCTTGGCCATATTGATCACCTGAACTGCTCTCCTCTGGCCTCCAATCAGCAGCTCTGCACACACACTAGTTTTAATGCCGCAGATGTTTTTGAGCAGGCACACAGGATCACTCTCGAGGAGAAAAAACGGCATAGAAAGAATCGTGTCTTGCAGGTTCTACCTCCTGAGGAGTCCTTCTGCTGTGCCTTTTGCAACCGCTCTTGTCTGTCCCGCATTGACCTTTGCAGCCATCAGTGCTTGGAAAAAGTGCTTGGGAAGAGCGTGGATGGAGCCCTCCCCGGAGCAGCGTTCGCGAAGCCTAGCCATGATAAGATAGCCACAATTCTCTCTATCTTCTAAAATTAATTTTAGGATCAGTTTTGAGTTTGGAGTAGTTCAGTGTTTCTACTCTCTCCCCTCAACCTTCTGAGTGGGCCCCTATAGAAAGCTTTTATGGAGTCTAACAACATCTAGAGATCAAAACAAGCTCTTCTCTCCTAGGTGGGACATTTGTGACAGCATTGACTTCATGCAGAAGCAAGTCTTGGGCTCACTCTGTAGCTCTTCCATCAGCTGTTAGTGAGCCTCCATCACAGCACCTGGAGACCACAGCACTCAGAGACCTCTACATCTCTACCAATGTAGGTTCAAGTTATTTGCACTACTGGGCTGATGTGGACAGGAGGGACAAAAAACATATGGGAAATTAGATCAACAAACATCTCAAGAATCAAACTGTCCTAAGAGGGTTGGGGATTTTTGTTTAGATTTGGGTTGGGTTTTTTGTGGGGTTTGTTTGGTTGGGTTTTTTTTTGTTTAGGTGTTTGTTGTGTTGTTTTTGTTTTTTTAAAATACTGGCTGAATTATGGTGCTTTTTTACAAAGCACAGATCTTATAAACGCACAATATTGAAGTGGAGAAGAATTTATTTGGTCCACTGAGACTGGTTCATTTTCAGTCATTTGATGATGTTACTTAGAGAAGAGAATGCTTGTTTTCCCTTCTGATTTCTTTCCTCACCTCACACCTTTCCAAAGTGTTTATATGCATGTTTAAACCATGGAGACAACCAAGGAAAGAAAAGAAGGACTTATGTGTACTTCTGTGTAGAGGAACACCTCTCACTCTTAGTCCTTACCACAAGCTTATCTAAAGGCAAATTATGCCTAATTGTTGGTATTTGGTACAGAAGGCAATTCAAAACAATTATAGTTCCTAAAGCTGCTGTTTCTTAGATTGTATGGAGGGTAAGATTTTTCTGTCCTACCATCATAGCCTCTTTTTTCTGATACTGGGATAAGGACCTTCTCTGTACTGCTATATTTGTGTTACAATCCTTTTTACCTTTTCTTTTTCTGCAGTGCCTTAACCAGATGTGAACACAGTCCTCCAAATGGTCTATGGCTGGCACACAGTTGGTAATCTCAGCATGGGTCCCTTCAGTTTGGACTCATCAGCTTCTGCTTTTGTTTTACATCTGGGCCTTGTGCTCGCTTGCTATGTGTTACATTTGTTTGTTTTGAAAACACTTTTGAAATGTTCTCAATAGTAACTCCACACTCATCAAGAAAACAAAAGTTGAGAATGGTATTGGAATTCTGTTCCTTTACCTTCTGCAGCAGTCATTTTTAAAAGTAGGCTAAAAACTGCCTTCAAGTGTAAAATTTCAAGCAGCATGTGAGAGTCAAGTCATGGCGATTCACGAAACTACCTTTGTCTTTGTAAAGTGTATAAAATAGGAAACACACATCCTGACTAAATACTATTTGCTTATCTCTTCTGGTTTGTATTATTTGTACTATTATTAAGAAAGTTGTATGTAAAATGATCTTTATGTCCTCTCCTAAAGAGATCAGTACAATTCAGATGTGCTACAACAAGGCCACAGGACAGCCAGTTTGGAACAAAGCTGCTGTCTCCAGAGGAGTTCTGGCCGTTACTGACGTGATTTGTATATCACAGCAGCTCCCCTGGATCCCTGGGGGCTGCAGGGTGACTCTGCCTCATGCCAATGGATCATCAATCCCCAGTTTGTTACCCAGAGTTCAATGCCTAAGTGATAATGCTGGCAAATCCAGTGAATTGAGTAGCCAATACATGGATGTTTTTCATTCTTCTTTAATAACATTCCGATTGTACAAATATTTTTTTTTTAGTTTAATCACAAATGCTTCTGTTATTTTTTTCATTCACAAAACATTTCAGATCAAGCAACTTACTAAAAACTAGATTTTTACCTGTCCTCTCATCTTTGGCACTGTTCTACCCATCTTTAATATCTATCTGGTTCCGCACAGATTCAGCCCCCCTTTTTAATCTCTTTTCAGCACTGAAGCTGTTCCTGTATCACTGCTAACCTTTCTTCTTACTTCACTTCTGCTACTTTCCCAGCAAGTCTCCTAAATACAGCAAAGCCTACATCTTTTTCTCTAATAAACCACCTCTTTGGGTAACCACTCCTTCCACATGCCTTTCTCTCCATGGTTCTGTATGTTCATACACATAATCAAGCACTGCAGCAGACAGAAGGTCCCTCTGTATTATTCCATTCTATTTCTTATTAATCTTTCCCAAGGCATGTATTTAAGCCATACACTAACATTAGAAAAGGTAGAGAGTTGAATATCCAGAACAAAGTCATTCTCTCCCTCTGCAGAAATTGCAGACAATTGCCAGTTGCAGAAATACAGCACCAATTTCAATTCTGCCCCATACCCTGGGTCTTCACATGCTAGGACTTCCCTTAAAAAGCTGCATGAAAACTGTCAGCTAACAATTTGCCACACTGTGAATTTTGTGATTCACAGTGTATATACAAAATTCATGGCAGGCAAACTGAAGGGCTCTTTTGTGTCTATGTGTTGAGACTCAGTAGGTACAGAGTACAAACCACAGGTTACTGGAGGAATTTGAATAAATCTCCACTAGTAGGTTGGTGTTAGACATTTCAAAACTGGCTACAAATATAGAAATATGTTCTGATATTTAATTAGGACTTTCTAAATATAGTAATTATGTAACTGAAATAAAAATTGGGCCACAACTCCTACACATTCTATGATATCTATATGATATCTATATGATGATATGACCTCCAGAGGTCCCTTCCAACCCTAACCATTCTATGATTCTATGATTCTATGATACAGAAAATCCACTCATATATGATTTCCACTGCTCTAGCACAATGCCATGACATGATTTCTCTTCTAAATTCTTCCTGGCTGCCTCTTGTTGGATAAAACTTGAACCCTTAGAATTTAAGCCTACACTTAATAAAATAGCAGGAAAAAAAACTATATTCCTTGACAACTAATGAGATTGACAAGTTTTCCTCACCTAGAGCACCAATCAACAGCCAAGAATCCTCAAAACAGTTAAAAGCACCAAACTTTTCCTGAAACAAAGTACAGACTGTCATAGCATCTGTAAATCAAGCCACATACAAGCTTTCTAGAAAGTTATTCTAGAACAAGTGTGGTAAATTAAATATGTCCAAGTCTATTTCTTCAGAGCTTAAAGGTGTTTGCTGCATAAAGAAAAATGGAAATGTAAACTACTAAATTGAGTGAGACCTGAAATCTTTGTGAAGTTATTTTGCCACCTTTCAGATGAGCTGAAAGAGGAAGTAGAAAGGTTAGGGAGCATCAGGGAAGCCAAGCAAGAGAAAGACTTGCAGAGCCAAGTTCTGCCTTCTCTGTGATGGAAAGAGGAGCACACATTCGAAAATACTTAAGATCAAGGGGAACCTGCATGCTCACTCTCCCCAATAACCTAGAGGCAGCAGCCCAAGTGAAAACTGAATGGAGGCAAGTCCATGCTCAGAGGAGCAGGCAAACTCCCTCCTTGACCACCATACCCTCCCAGGTGCCTCTGTACAACAGGTATGAGGCTCTGGAAGTAGAAGGACAATCATTATGGTTGGAAAAGACCTCTAAGAACATCGAGTCTGACAATCAACCTATATCACCACCATGCCCACTGAACCATATCAGTAAGTGACACATCTCCAAGTTTTTGGAACCTCTCCAGGGACGTTAGCCTTGTGCTTTTGTGGCCAAGAAGGCCAATGTTATCCTGGGGTGCATTACCAAGAGTGTGACCAGCGGCTCAAGGGAGGTTCTCCTATCCCTCTACTCTGCCTTGTGAGGACACATCTGGAGTATTGCATCCAGTTTGGGGCTCCCCAGTTCAAGAGAGGTAGGGAACTACTGGAGAGACTCCAGTGGAGGGCTACACTGATGATTAGGGGACTTCGACCTTCTTTCTTATGAGGAAAGGCTCTTTAGCCTGGAGAAGACTGAGAGGGGATCTTATCAATGCCTATAAATATCTAAGGGGTGGCAGTCAAGAGCATGGGTCTAGACTCTCTTCAGTTGTGTCCAGTGATAAGAAAAGATGCAACAGGAACAAACCAGAGCACAGGAAATTCCACCTAAACATAAAGAAAAACTTATTTCCTTTGAGGGTGACAGAGCACTGGAACAGGATGCCCAGAGAGGTTGGGAAGTCTCATTCTCTGGAGACTTTCAAAACCCTCCTAGATACAATCCTATGCAATCTGCTCTCGGTGAACCTGCTTTAGCAGGGGGGTTGGACTAGATGATATCCAGAGCTCCCTTCCAGCTCCTACTGTTCTGTGAAGATTAGAGGTAGGAAGCAAAAGTCATCCATGCTGCACTGATGATACTAGTATTAAAGACTGAAAAAACTATTCAAAGCCTTTTGGAGGTTTACTTATTTTAACTACAGTATGCTTATACTACATCATTGTCTGTTAGTCAGGCCTTGTATTTAGTGTTAAGTCCTCTGGTCCCACAATTACTGATGAGAGTAACATCTTCATGGCAAGAAAGTGCTTGTGTGTTGCAGATAAACATGGAAAACCCACAGTTTCTTATCATTGATTTTGCCTCCTGTTGTACTCACACAATAAATGGTACATCACATCATTTAGGAGAAAATCAAAGCTGACACGATAAGGGGAAAGGTCAGCTTTTCTGCCTTTCCCCCTGCACCACTGATCCACTCAACAGCCCAGCAGGTAGAATACAATCTTTCTTTTTACCTTGCTACAGTGCTTAGCTAGAAAAGAGGAGCTTCTTGTTTTACACCTTTCTTGAGCTATTTTAAGGGAACAAAGTAAACACAAATAGCCACTATGTGATCTCAGTGTAGGAAAGCATTCCCTCACAACAGCAATGCAAAGCATGAATTGCATTGGAGAGCCCAAGTTACTGAATCTTAAAATGTGAAGGTGATCCAAAAAACAAACTACTTGGGGAACCTTCAGTTTCATTAAGATACCAAGTTAAAATCTCTGGGTAAAAGGGAAGGACCAAGAAAAAAAAATGTCAGTAAGTGCATTTGTTTGGAGGACTAAGTGATTTGCAGATAAGCAGAATTTCATATGGTCCCGAGGTCAATGCAACAACTCAGATGCAAAGTGAAGCAGCTTGTGACACAGACATATCAACCAAACTTTCCAGGTAGGAGGAAAGACTACTCAACTTTCATGCCTTTTTTTGCCTGTAGTATAGAGAAGAGGCAGAGAAGGGAGCAGTGCCTTCATGCTCCCTTCCATGATCAGACAAATGGAGCACCTCTCCTATTAGGAGAGGCTGAGAGAGTTGGGGTTGTTCAGACTGGAGAAGAGAAGGCTCCAGGGAGACCTTACTGTGGTATTTCAGAAATTAAAGGGGGCTTAGAAGAAAGATGGGGACAGTCATTTTAGCAGGACCTGTTGAAACAAGCTAAGGGTTTTAAACTAAAAGAGGGAGGATTTAGACTAGATTTAAGGTAGAAATTTTTTGCAGTGAGGGTGGTGAAACACTGGAACAGGTTTCCCACAGAGGTGGTAGAATCCCCATCTGTGGAAACAGTGGAACTCTAAGGAAGCTGATCTAGTTGAAGGTGTCCCTGCTTATTGTTGTGGCATTGGACTAGGTGGCCTTTAAAGGTCCCTTCCAAGCCAAAACATTCCATGATTTACGAAGTCTGCAAAGTCAGCAAAATCTATGCATAGAACTACTCAGTCTCTTTCAATATTCAGACAACTCCCAAACCTGCAATTACTCATGTCTAAATGAACAATATCCTGTCTTGAAAAACACAGAAGCAAAAGGTTTCAATTTTCTTTCACGTGTAATTTCAAATGATAACATGGAATACTAACTGTAAAATTGCAGTTATGTACAGAAAGAAACTGAAAAACCCTGAGTTGTAGCACAGGCAATCACTTTTCTCCTTTTTCATCCCTAATTAATGTTCTTCCTTCTGCCAACTGTATGGGTTTTCTAATCAATAACTTAATTGAAACTTCTATAACAGTATTATCATATGCATTTCTAATTTTGCAAGGCCACAACTATATCCAGGGCAGTGTGCACAGTTATCACTGCTATCACTTAAGTTTATCCAGCCTATAGCATTAATAATGCAGATAAACTTAACCAAGACCTACAATTCCTTCATGCACTGCAATAAAGCAAATGGTGCATTTACAGTTTGTCTGGAGCATTAATATAGTAAAAATGTCATGAGCAGAGTTTTCTTCCAATTAGACAGAGGAAAGCCTTCTATTTTTAATTATTCTTTTAGATCTTTGATTTTTAAATAAAGAGCTGGAAATCAGTTCTGGAAATAGAATCAGCCTAATGAACAAAAAACCCCGCAAAAGCTCCCCTTAGCAGCCACTGTCTTCATTCAGTCTCATCGTAGCCAAACTGGGCTTTCCACCATTTTTCACTTTTACTTTGAACAGCAAAATAGACCACTGATGAAAGAGGATTTATCCAATTATTATGAGCAAATTAGCTCTAGCTTCCTTTAGCTATCCACTAACAACATCTCAAAGGATACTTCCCGGACACACCACCTGCACAATAGGGCCTTCATTGATTTTCATATCATATTCTTCAGAATATGACTCTCTTGAGGACTTTGCTTCCCAGCAGGAAAAAACCTGCCTTTTCTATGTTTGAATTCAGATCTATTAATGCATGTCTTGCTGGAGACAGTGTCATTTTAGTTCTTTCCCTCTGTAGTTGATGTGTCTACACCTTGTTGGCTCAGTGTCCTAATGGATCCCACTCTTAGAGGTCAAAGCATGAAAACAAAAAATGAAATTACTCTGCTTGGGAATCAATAAGAAAAAGACTCTTAATCTTTCTAAGGGTAAAATGTGCAACAGTGAGGTTCAACCTTGTGCTAAAGCTATAAATAATTATCAAATCCAAAAGAAGTTACACATCAGAAATAGAAAAGAGTTAATGTTATTGTTCAGCTTGCATGAACTTTCATCAGGAAATTCACAGCTGAAGGAACAGATCTTACACCTTTCATTCGTCATAATGAATGCTTCTGAGGTGCAATGCTGACTTTATCTCTGCACTACACAATTTAAAAGACTAAAGACAATCTCAATAGTCAAATTATTTCTGACTTAAGTTTCACAGATAAGGAAATGTTACCTTTGGTCATTTGTCTGCATTTACCCAAGATTACAAATTCAATCTGGGAAAAAGAAACAGTGAAACTCTTGGAATAGGCAGAAAGAAGCCGTGGGGTTCTTGCAGCCTTTACTTGAATTTGAAGAACACAGCAAATTAGCTCTGTATGTGCAGTCTCTGTCTTGTAGAGAAGTATTAAAGAAACATTTAAATTTTGTAATGTAGAAATAACTATATAACAATATAACACCTGATGTTTAGTCCTGCCCAGCTTTATTTGAGATAACTTCACAGCCAACATTTACCAAGCTTAGATCAGCAGAAGATGGAAAAGGGAAAGTTAAAAAGGCCTAAAATAATTTTCTGTCTCAAATTCTACCAGTCTTTGTAAAAGACATAAAATATGACAGTTCTAACAAGAACTAACTCCAGATACAAAATGAGGAAATCACTTGACACCTAAAGAAATATATTTTAAGAACAGACATTATGCATACTGAAAACAAAGCTCTCAAACCTGATCCCTACTACATTCAGCCTTAGGTAAATTCACTCTTCTGTACAAGGGTACAGGAGAGCCTCAACATCTGTCCCAATAGGTTTAACTATCCTTTGTTCCCCATAAAGAAAGCTGTCCTGCATGCTAAAGGCATGGTGTGCACACAATCTGCATTAGACAGTCTTGCTTGATCTTGGTCTCCAATTTTTCTGGCATGTTACAGTCCCAGGCCACATAAGTGCTTTTCCTTGTCAACCAGAAGAAAAAAAAAGATCTGCTGCAGCATCTGTAATCATCTAATACAGCAGAGTATCAAAGGCTTCCCTTCGAGGGGTTAGAGGGAAGATCGCATCAACATGAATACCCAGTGACATTTTACATGTATTCAGAGAAAAGACTGACAGCTCTTTTTTCTGTTATCTCAACATTTTATGACAGCAAAATTCCTGTAACCAGTGGACAGCTGTATAAATTGTTCTTTTCCACTGTGCATTTAAAATACTGTACAACTAAACAAGTGACAAAAACATCAGTTCTCATCTCCATGAGCTGCATCTCTACCCTGCATATCTATGAAGAAGGAGAGGCTGGGAACAGTCAGCTGGCCTTAGGTTACAGGAAGAAGCAGAGAAGAGTGGACAGATAATTGGAAGCAGAGTGGATACATACAGTTAATCTCTGAGCTGTAAAAAGGTCCTGTAGGGAACCCTTGAAAACAGCATGGCAAAAATCAGTTAAACACAATCTTTGTCTCTCCACTGCTCAGGAGTAATGGCCCACCATCCAGTGTTCTTCAGCACATCTTCAGGGAGTACTTGTGTTCTTTGCTCTCCTGCCTGTGACCACAAGCAGACAATCTGGGAGGGGAAGCTCAGGAATGTTCTGTGCATATTCCTGCCTCCCTGGCAAGATAATATACAAACTGTCCAGGGAGAAAACCAGCCCTCCCTTCTTCCACCTCTCTCACCTGAAGCAATGCAGTAACCAAGGTCAACACTGTAAGAAATCAGGCTCAGGACCTTATCATGAAGGACCCAGTTTGTATCTTGACATACATGCACCTGTACAGTTCCACTCCCCATCTCCACAACTACTCCAATATCAAGAGTAACAGATCATTCCAAAGGGAGTCCAGAGTAAACCAAGATGTGATATGTAATAGTGCAACTGTCTAGAAATAGATACAAGCATACTACCAGATCCAAATACCATAATTTGAATGCCCAATTGCCTCACACAAATGCCATGCCATATATCCAATCACACTGACTCTTCTAGATTGTCGGGCTGGGTTACAATCACAGTGCTAGGGAAAAAAATATGAAAAGGGAGATTTGCCAGCAAAATTAAGAGAGTTGTCTGCTTCTCTCCCATAGTCCTATGAGCTGGTGCAGGTTTTCTGGGTTTTTATTGTTTGGTTTTGTTTAGTTTATTTGGTTTAGGATTTGGAGTGTGGTTTTGGTTTAGGTGGTTTTGTTGGGGTTCTTTTTGGGGGGGGAGTGTTATATGTTTTTATGTGATTCATTTTGCATTTTCCTGGTGGACCACAAGCATCCTATATATTTTGTGGTGAAACTCCTAGTTTTCTTAAAACAAATGATCTTCATCTTAAAATTGCACTGCCTTCTTTATAAATATGTGGAAAAGATACACTTGTCTCTTTACATACAATTCAGAGCCAGTGATTTGTAGGGATTTTAGAGTCAGCAGTCCTCCAGCTATCATTAGTAATCCTTAATCATTTCCTAACAATTCCTTCCATAGCATAACATGCTACAGCAGCGGGGTGTCTCTCTCTGGCCCTGGTCTGATTGTCCATGAGCCAGGGAATACTGGCTATCTTCAGACTCTGAGCTCTGAATTTAATTTCTAAGTGACTGAATTCCTTGGACCAAAAGAAAAGCTTTGTATCACACGTGCTCTACATGCCACAGACTTCANGAGAAGAACCTCTCTGGATCTGCTGGCCACGCTCCTCTTAATGCATCCTAGGATGCCATTGGCCCTCTTGGCCACAAGGGCACATTGCTGCCTCATGGGCATCCTCCTAGCCACCAGCACTCCTAGAGCTTTTTCCCCAGGGCTGTTTTCCAACAGATCAGTTCCTAGTCTGTACTGATCCATGGGGTTGTTCCTTCCCAGATGCAGTACTCTACATTTACCCTTGTTAAATTTCATCAGGTTTCTCCCTGCCCATCTCTCTAGCCTGTCCAGCATACTGACCCCCCAGCTATGTGATGTATGCAGAAAGAGTCACCTTCCCAAACCCACATTGCTAGTGACTTGGTTGAAGGTCCATTGAGTTATTAGCACTAAACGATCATGTATGGATATTGTGGTTAATATGTCACTGACATTTACTAGGACATCTAGGACTTGCTTGAGGGGATATTTGCCATTCGCTTCAGCTGGCAAAATGCCTGCTGAGCAAAGACAATCCCAGTTTTGGCCAGGATGGTGAATAAAATGTGCACACAGCAGGAACTCAGCAAGAATGACTTGGCCGATTGATTAAATCTGAGCCCTGACCAGCAGGTGTCTTTTTAGTGTGCTTTGAATGGCTTTCCATAAAGCCTTGTGCTTCACAGTAGCTGGATGCACATCAGTTTGGTCATACATCAGCTTGCCAGGGATTTTTTTGCTGCAAGATGAAAGCGTCATTTATTTGCAGTTCGCAGAAGTAATAATTGCCCATACCTCAAATTTTATACATTTCCTCAGGAGATCTAAAAATTTACAAGTTACAAAATAAAAGACAACAGAATTCTACACATTTGAGTCCCATTTATAAGGCAAATGAAACCCAGATTTATTTGTGGCTATTCTTCCCTCTCCCTTCCTGTTTTACAAGTGAAAGACCAGAAGAGGGCTGGCATTCCAGTCAACTCTTCACTGAAGACTGTCACTGGGCATAAGAAAACCAGCTCTATGTTTCGCTCTTGCAAGCAGATTTCAGAAAACCAAACTACTGGTGTATATTTTCCTCATGCTTTTCTGAATACAGTTTGTCAAGTTTGCTAAAAAGCTCAAGGTAAAACCTTACTGTGAAGAAGACCCATGGCATGTCAACTCATCCCTGGAATTTACTGCAGTCTTTCTAGATCCCATGATACAGACTTCCTACTCAAGGCCATGGAAGAGCTTTCACCAGTATAAAACATGCAAAAACACAGAAACTCTTCTGCAGTTGAAGTTTAGGGAATTCAACAGTCCAAATATTTGCCATTTGTAGCTATGTATTAGCAAGACTTAACTTTTTATTCAATATGATTTTAAAAACACCTGCAATATACCCTGCACTCAAGAGTTTGGAATATCTACTGAATTTACTCTAGATAGAGGCACTATTTGGAATTGGCATAAAAAAAATAAAATGTCTCAACTGTAATCTCTATATCTTTATAATGACAACACTTCCAGTAAAAGGAGACACAGTACTTTCAGTCCCATAGCAATACCAGAATCCCAGAAGCAAACTGAATTTGCACTCTAACTCCAGATGATTTCAACTACACAGCTGTCTGTCCACACCTTAGTCTGATAAATTTGGTGCTTCTTAAAGGCACCACTTTAAAACACTCATTTTCTCTATGCAGAAAATACCTTTGTGTGATAAACTGGCATTTTTAAAATGATAAATGGAAATGCACTTTTACTCAAAAGCTAGTTTGAACTCCCTGATACAGAAACCAGAACTTACCTATTATTTAAAAGAGAATAACACACAGTAGAAATAACTAACCTATCCAGTGAGAAACTGGTGAGAAACATATTTTGTGGATGGATCAGTAAACACCTCCTACATCACATGACAAATCCATGCCTATTTATTGGGGATCCAAGAGAGACATAAACACAGAGGTAGTTTTCTCTTACTTCTTTGAGGGTTGTGGGTTTTTAAACCTCTCTTCATAAACGCAGTACCAGCCACTACCAAAGACAGAGCACTAATCTAAATAAACTCTGATCTAAACTCTCTAACTTCATGATCTGATGAAGTGCAGGAACATGGTCAAAGTATTTGCACTATGCAAATCGTAGCAGAAAGTAGTTCAGAAAGCTGCTCAGGACAAGGTTGGCAGCTCTGGCAGTAGCACTGGTCCCTGTTGCTCAGTCATGCACTTCAACTTTGGTTTAAAGCCTTCAGTGGTCGAGTACATTCACAGGAGGAACATGGCACTAGGCTCCAGAAGAAGAAATCTGAAGTGAAGAGGTTTTACTGATTGGATTAAGTTCTCTGAAGTGTTAGCAGAGAATCATAGAATCATAGAAATATAGAGCAGTTACAGCTGTAAGAGATCTTGAAGATCATCAAGTCCAGCCTTCATCCTAGCCCTAGCAACCTGCTAAATGATGCCCCCCAATGCAACATCTACCTGTCTCTTAAACACCTCCAGGGATGGGGACTCAAGCACCTCCCTGGGAAGCCTGTTCCAATGGCTGACAACCCTTGCAGCAAAGAAATTCCTCCTAATCTCTAGCCTGAACCTCCCCTGATGCAATTTCCATCCATTTCCCCTTGTCCTAGCACTCTCCACTAGGGAGAACAGAGCAGTCCCTGCCTCTCTACAACCTCCCTTCAGGGAGTTAGAGAGAGCCAGGAGGTCTCCCCTCAACCTTCTCTTTTCCAGACTAAACAGGCCCAGATCCCTCAGTCTTTCCTCATCAGGCTTATGCTCTAAGCCCTTTNGATGACTGCCAGAAGGCTAATGAGCTCATCCTACCCATCCAAGGATTATAGGAACATGGGTATCACTCCCCACACTTTACCATGGCCAATGAGTTTAATGCTTCCTCTGCTGTCGGCACAGTTATCGCACCAGGGGCCACAGGAGACCACAAGGGATTTTCAGGCTGTGCCTGAGAAATGGTGTAAGACTGGAAACAACAGCTTGGGCAAAGACTTGGGCTGCTGCTCAAGATATGTAAAAAAGTAGGGGAGTAGTGACCACTGCTACACACAGTGCATCTCCCAGTAGTAGCAGTGTTCCTGCAGGAGTGAGACTTGCACTGTGGGCCATGACACTGGCAAAGGTAAAACCACCAGAGGAAGCTGGCTGCAAGGTTTACAGGCAACTCTGACCCTGCGCTTACTCTCCTTCTTTCTAACCAGTTAATATAGTAAGCATTTCCCTCCCCTCTCTTCTCAAATGAGGATTTTACTCAGGTGCATTTAAGATCTAAGTTTTATGCAGCTCTTCAATACCACTTAAAAAAGAAAAAAAAAAAAAGAGTTCTCAGCCTTGACAGGCACATCAAGGGCTTGTAATCTGCTGTCTCAGACACCAAGCAACAATCAGTACTGAACCACAGAGTTTGAAATGCACAAGCCTAAGGAATCTGAGAGCTTTTGATCCACCTTCTCATGTAATTGTCACCTTTCAGTCTGGCTCTAACTTCCAGTTTGAGATTTGGGGAGTCTCACTACTTTTTCAGAATATGTCTCAGGCTTGACATGAGCTACTGTCCAAAAACCACAGGAAAGTATTATCTGGAATATCATTATAAATACAGCCAGAAGTATTTCCATCAACACAAAAGGCTGAAAATATCCTTGAGATTACTGTTTCTGTAACTAACTGAATCACATCAGCAGTCTTATTTATAAGCTGGGAAAGGATTTAGAAACACTTGACCTTCAGAAGTCAAAGATGCAGCTGTCCTCGTTACCATTTGAAACTTCACTGCCACTTGCTGAGGCAGATTTAATGCATCCTCCTAGCTTATCAGCAGAAATGGTAAATAGTCCACATTAATCAGAACATACCCATTTCATCTCAGTCTTTTGGGGATGAAGGTCCATTAGGGAATCAAAAACAGATAAAGCACAACTTCAATTACTTGAACTTCGATTCTGTCTGAATTATCCTTGTGTTCCTCATAGAAAAAGGTTGGAGGAAGTGATTCATTTTCTGAGATATTCCCATTAAAAATATAAGAGCAGCACAATACATTCCCATTTCCTTTTTCCATTTTTAAAGCATATAAGGGCAGACAGATGTCACCAGGACTGACAACTCAAGTGTTTCATGGATTTTCAGCAAGCAAACACTGCTCTTTACTCTGCACTTCTAAGATCAGAGAAGGTGAAGGTGCTATTAGGTAAGTTAAGCAAGAAGACGTCACTCCATGTATTTTTGAATGAATTTGGCAACTATTGTAATTCCCAGTTCTCAAAATTAGATCAAGCTTAGAATATAAGCAGCCTAGATATGATACGTACACAAGCTATTATCAAAGACTTAGCAAGTTCCTAATGTAACAACTGGTTTGAATCTCAGTGACCTTGCACTGAAGGTCATGGCAAACAAAATGGAAAAGCATTACAATGGGTTTTTTTCCTGATTATAAGACTTTAAGCATAAATATGCAGAGTGTCACTTTACCACTATAGATCCAGGCACTGAGAGGAAGAACTCCTCAACGTAAGCCTGGGGCAAGCAGTATTTATGGTGCTGCATGAAAAAGCAGATTGCACTCTGGAAGGCAGCACTTTAGAGTGTGACAAATCCAGCCATTTACATCCAGAAAGTAAATCTGTCATTCTTGGAAGAAAGCTTGAGTTGCTTTCAGAGCTTGTTTTGCATGTTTGCTGGGCTATTTTCAGGTTTTGTTTGCTTGTACTTGGATATTCTATTTTAGCCTGTGACACTTTTACTTGCAAAGGGTTAATCATGTGTCCCCAGCCAGTTATGGTCACTATTACCAGTTATAGATGTTTCTGGCCACTGCAGGTGAAACAGGATGCAGAGAATATAAAATTGTTTTGGGTTTAATCCTCTGTAGTTAATACAGATACAGCCTCAACAATCAAAAGAGTCTGTGGATACTCAAATGGATTGGGATGGAAGTAGCAATGGTTTTCCTTCCTTCCTTAGAGCAGAGCTGTACAGCAGAACATACAAGTGGGATGAGGCAGATGCTGCACCCTGTCCCTTTATAGATTGCCTCTGAAAGCATCCTGACATGTAATGCTTCTGCACCCCTTACAAAGGTCTTTACTTTAAAGCCATCATCACCAAACCTCCTGACAGATGACTAGAGCCTGGAAAAATTTATTGAGAGCAATTTGTCTGACAAATATTGACATTTGCTTCAAATTCCTTTCAGCAGTTCATTATTCTACTAGCTTCGCAGACTGTCCAAATTCAGCAAATTACTCTTTCAATATGCTCTTTTCACAACTCCTGAACGCCTGTTTAAGAATAATTTTTATAATTTCACAAGTATATGTATCAAACAAGTATTTTGCTCCCACCTGCAGCTCTACAAGACATCTCCCTTCATTTTGGGTTCAGGAAGGGCTATAAAGCTTGTAAAGCTGTAAGCAAGCACAAGAAAAACTGATGCAGAAGTTCTCTAGTTAAAATGAAGACCACAAGGTTAAATCTGATGTATGATTCACTAGCCAAACCCAAGCTCTGCCATTGTTTACACAGAACAAAAGAACACAGTCATTATTCTCCACTCAGCAGTGGAGAATTTGCTTGTGTTGCAAACTTAACAGCCTGCCTCTGAGTTGGAAGTGGCTTTCATCACATACATCAACTTATGGGACTATTCAGGCTGTACAGACCTAGGGCCTGAAAACAACATAAGTTCTTATTCTCTACCTGTACTAGGAAATACATAATGAATCCATTTCTGCAGTCTTAGCCCTTGTGTCATCACTTATCATGCTACCAGGTATGAGCAACAATCTAGCAACAAAGTAGGACAGCTTTTTAAAACAGTCATATAAGACCAAGCCATTGCACAAGCAGCAGGTGAGTAGAGCACTTGCACCACTATTTTTAAAAGGGCATTTTTCCTGATGTCAGAAAGAAATATTCTCAGGGTAAATGTGAAGTAAGCATGCTTATCAATACAAATATCCAAGACTGACTATTGTGTACCATAGAGAAAAAAAATAGAAGGCTAAATAAAAAAACTGAAAGAAAACTTACTGGTTTGTCGTCGTCGTCGTTGTGGCTCGGCTTCACGAACAAAGATCCAGAGAGGGCTCCACCCATGCTCCTCCTCAGTGCCTTTTCCAAGCGTACTGATAAGAAGAGGATAGCAGATAGCACCCTCGAGCCTGCAAAATGGATTTTTTTTTAGGTGAGACACAGCATGCGTAGAGCTGGACCCACCCTTTAGTCCTAAGGTTCATCTGCCAGGGCCTAGCAAGCTTGGACGCTGGCAGTGTCGTCCTTAGGATGGAGGTTTAACCTCTTAGATGGAAGGCCTTACAGGGCTAAACGAGCTCCATCTGCCCACGTTTGGAATCAGAGTTGTCCCTCTCCTAGGATGACTGCCAGAAGGCTAATGAGCTCATCCTACCCATACAAGGATTATAGGAACATGGGTATCACTCCCCACACTTTCCCGTGGGCAATGAGTTTAATGCTCCCTCTGCTGTCGGCACAGTTATGGCACCAGGGGCCACAGGAGACCACAAGGGATTTTCAGACTGTGCCTGACTGGTTTGTATTGCTCTGCTCTTTCACCACTCCACTACTACAACTCTAATGTAAAGAATAACTGCAAAGGCAGAGACACACATTTTTCTGGGTTGTTGCTTCCTCCACCAAACTGGTGCTGTACCAGTGTACAAACTAAAGCACTCTTTTCTTGTCCTTTAAACTTCAGCTCTTTTTGCCTGAGGAATTCTCTTGGCTCATGGGTTTGATGTCAGCCGTTGATTGTGTTTTGATGTTTCTGCAGATCTACGATCAAGTTCAATTCTCAACAGCCAAAACAGACATTTGTCATCCTGTATGCATCAAATTTCCTGTGGCACACTGCCCACTTAATCATGCAGGCTAGGGGAGCTTTGACAAAGCAAGGGGCTGTCTGCAAGCCACTGTGACCTAACATGTACACAGTGACATGTAATTACCATTACCTATAAGGATCACTCAAGGCTTCCTGGTGTTACTGCACACCAGTTCAACTACACCAGAGTGTCTGAGTAAATATTTGCACACAACAAGGAGCTGTGGAGAGGGTCTACAGCCACAGCCTCCAGTACATAAAAAATTCAGCACCTTAAATGTCTCCACTGATGCAGAGTGGTGGGTTTTCACTCTGATTTGATTAGCAGTGATGATTCTTTCATGAGGTGCGACTGTCCTTCTAGATTAGCATCAGCCCAGATTCCATGCAGCAGTCACGGAAAAAAGGAGACAGGAAAAGAACAGTCTGACACATTCCAAGAGTTACTTTGCAAAGTCTCTAACAGGAGATTTCTTGTTTAAAAGAAAAAGCTGAATTCTACGTTCAGCTACGCAGAACTCTAAATTGAAACACAAATGCAAAATTCAAATCTCAATAATAGCAGGAGTTAACTAGGATAAAAACCAACACCACAGGTTTAACTCAGGGAACCTTAACTTGCCACAAAAGAGACATCAATTCTTTACCCAGAAAAAGCTAGAAACATTACAGAGGAAGATGTGCCTCCATAATAAATACAATGATCATCTCCTAATGAACACTGTAGAAATTATTATTTATATTGAATTAATATTTAGTTGCACCACTTTCAAAGCTTTTTCACAGAAGTGTGTCTCATCACTGTGCAAGCAAACTGGCAATTTTCAATAATGATAATGTGACTTTGATGGGGTATATTTTAACACCAGAATTCCACCTATTCTGCATGGTAATGTTTCCATATTATTTCTATGCTGTAGCAGTGAAGTTCTGAACCTGATTCTAACAGAGGAAAGTAAAATCTGCAGGAAAACACATTTTATTGGACTGAGTAATGTAGATGGAAGAGACAAAAAAAGGGCTAGTATTCCCGAAAGCTATTTTTGTTTGCCAATCTGATCAGCTGCCTTTCAGCTGAACAATTGTGTTTACAAACCTAGACACATCTCTGACTTAAGACAAATTGGCTTTTGGAAAGATTTGAAACTCTGTAGCAAGCATTCTGCTTTAATATGAAAAGCTGAATATGCACCAACTTAAAAAACTCAACCACTCACCTCCCAGGTTATATCTTGGTACATAAGTCATTACTGGCTGTAGTAGAGACAAGTGTGAAAGCTCTGCACAACCTCACAGGCATAGAAAAAAGACATTCTGAAGGCTATTGGACATTGAATTTTCGCAGTACACCAACAGCAGAAGAGGTTTCTGTAATTATCACAGAATGGGAAAACTCAGAGTATTCAATAAGCTTCTGTCTTCTGCTTTGTCTCTGTGGGCTTGTATTAAAAAATAAATAGAGAAGGATATCAGTTTCTGAACAACAACTACCTCCCACTTTTAACAGGTTTAGAAACTGGACATCTTGGACTCTACTTCAAGCCATCAAAATAAGTTTTAAAAGAGTCAAAAACTAGTTTTGATTTTAGAAGACTTCCCTTTCCATGAGCAGGTTCATCAACATGGTGCTACAAAAGCAGAAACCAGGAAAGCAAGGGGTAGGGTAGAGAGGACCCCATCATGCTACTAAATGGAACTTCTTTTCAGTGCAGTGCAGGCCCTAGGCATGATGCCAGTTTTACACTTATCTGCCATTTAACCCAAGGTGACAGGATGCTGCAAGTTACACCCAGCAGAGATACTGCACCTGCAGCTAGCAATATTTTTTTTCTTCTAATTAAGCCAGCAATAGCAATGTGGAAAACTGAATGACACCAAGCTAAAAATAAGAGATCAGTGATGGTAGACATCAGGTGCTATGCTTAAAAGCATTTTAAAGCACCATGATTATCACTAGCACAAACTGTTGCATAGTAAACTCCAAGACAAATGGTAATATTTCTTGTATCTTCTTAACTTCTAGTATAACATTTATTATGTTATGCATACAGTAAGGTTACTTCCATACAGACAACTGATGAGATTCTTATCACACCCTGTGGCCAAAGACCACATAAACAAGGAATAAAGCTTCAGGTTTTACTACACCCTATATGTAAAGTGTCATTTACTTCTCTCTGCATTTCCAGGAGAGAGTAAACACCAGGAGCCACTGTTTACCCTTTCCTCAACCTTCGTTTCATTGGAAACTGGGATAAGCTTACGCTTTCTTGGTTACACCAAATGATGTTTGCTGGCTACAGTGGCAGACTTGATGGAAACATGAAACCACCTATACCTATCTCCTTTCAGCACGTAAAGGCAGATTACAGGACAGAAGGGGAGAGACTTTTTAAGTGGTCAGACCGTGATAGGACAAGGGGGAATGGATATAAACTGAAGGAGGGGAAATTTAGATTGGAAATTAAAAGGAAGTTCTTTACCCGGAGAGTGGTTAGGCACTGGCACAGGTTGCCCAGGGAGGTTGTGGATGCCACATCCCTGGCAGTGTTCAAGGCCAGGCTGGATGCAGCCCTGGGTGACCTGGTCTAGTGATTGACATCCCTGCTCAGTGTGGGGAGGTTGGAACTAGATGATCTTTAGGGTCCCTTCCAACCTGGCCATTCTATGATTCTATGATTCTATGATTCTATACCAGAGTAGAATCTTGACCCCTAATTAACCAAAGCATGACTTGAAGGACTACTGTATCAAAAGCTCTGGTTTATTTATTTAGGTAGAATCATAGAATCCTAGAATGGTTTGGGTTGGAAGGGACCTCTGGAGCTCATCTACTCCAACCCCCCTGCAGTGGGCAGGGACATCCCCAACTAGAGCAGCTTGCCCANTCCACCAGCACCCCAAGGCCTTTTCTGCAGGGCTGCTCTCCATCATCTCGTCCCCTAGCCTGGATTGATAGTGGGGATTGTTCTGACCCAGGTGCAGGACCCTGCACTTGATCTTGTTGAAGCTCCTGAGGTAAAGACTATTAAAATCAAACTACTGAATCAAATGTTTCTCCCAATATGAAACCTACCTGCATAAAGCCCACTTTTCTCTAAATTAGCATCTAAAATGTGTGATGCTCTCTAAAGAGAGCACTTGGCTCAGCCATTCTCAGTGCCCTCCTCCTCTGATAACATTGTGCAGGGATAGCAGTATAGCTGTGAACAGGTAATATCTATAGCTACTCCACAGAAACTATGAGAACTTTCTTTCATCACCATATAGAATCATAGAATCATAGAATGGTTAGGGTTGGAAGGGACCTCTGAAGGTCATCTAGTCCAACCCCCCTGCACTGGGCAGGGACATCCCCAACTAGATCAGGTTGCCCAGAGCCCTGTCAAGCCTCGCCTTGAATGCCTCCAGGGATGGGGCCTCAACCACCTCCCTGGGCAACCTGTTCCAGTGTTCCACCACCCTTGTGGTGAGGAACTTCTTCCTAATGTCCAATTTAAATCTCCTCCTCTCCAGTTTAAAACCATTGCCCCTTGTCCTTTCACTGCAGGCCTTTGCAAACAGGCCCTCTGCAGCCTTCTTATAAGTTCCCTTTAAGTACTGGAAAGTCACTATTAGGTCCCCCCGAAGTCTTCTCTTCTCCAGGCTGAACAATCCCAGCTCCTTCAGCCTGTCCTCATAGGAGAGGTGTTCCAGCCCCCTGATCATTTTTGTGGCCCTCCTCTGGACCTGCTCCATCAGATCCATGTCCTTTCTGTATTGAGGGCTCCAGAACTGGACACAGTATTCCAGATGAGGTCTCACCAGAGCAGAGTAAAGTGGCAAAATCACCTCTCTGGATCTGCTGGCCACGCTTCTTTTGATGCAGCCCAGGATGCGATTAGCCTTCTGGGCTGCCAGTGTGCACTGTTTGCTCATGTCCAGCTTCTTGTCCACCAGCACTCCCAAGTCCTTTTCTGCAGGGCTGCTCTCCATCATCTCATCCCCTAGCCTGTATTGATAGTGGGGATTGTTCCGACCCAGGTGTAGGACCCTGCACTTGGTCTTGTTGAAGCTCATGAGGTTCACCTGGGCCCACCTCTCCAGCTTGTCTAGGTCCTTCTGGATGACATCTTGCCCCTCCAACTTATCAACAGCACCCCATAGCTTGGTGTCATCTGCAAACTTGCTGATGGTGCACTCAATGCTGCTGTCGATATCATTTATAAAAATATTAAACAGTACAGGCCCCAGTACAGAGCCCTGAGGGACACCACTTGTCACTGATCTCCAGCTGGACTTTGAGCCATTAACCACTACCCTCTGGATGCGGTCAGCCAGCCAGTTCCTTATCCACTGAACAGTCCACCCATCAAATCCATAGCTCTCTAACTTGGCCAATAGAATGTTGTGGGGGACTGTGTCAAAGGCCTTGCACAAGTCCAGATAGATCACATCCACAGGTTGTCCCTTGTCCACTGAGGTAGTCACAGTATCGTAGAAAGCCACTAGGTTTGTCAGACAGGATCTGCCCTTAGTGAAGCCATGCTGACTGTCTCTGATCACCTCCCTCTCCTCCATATGCCTTAGCAGAACTTCTAGGAGAATCTGCTCCATGATTTTCCCAGGCACAGAGGTGAGGCTAACAGGTCGGTAGTTCCCAGGGTCCTCCTTTACACCCTTTTTGAAAATGGGTGTGACATGCCCCTTCTTCCAGTCACTAGGAACTTCACCTGACTGCCAGGATTTCTCAAATATTATTGAGAGTGGCTTGGCGACTACATCAGCCAATTCTTTTAGGACTCTGGGGTGCATCTCATCAGGTCCCATAGACTTATGCATGTTCAGGTTCCTCAGGAGGTCATGAACCTGACTTTCACATACAGCAGGAGGGACTTCATTACCCTGGTCCACATCTTGTGGTTTTTTAACTTGGGAGGTGTTGGGAGAGAGGTTGCCAGTGAAGACTGAAGAAAAAAAGTCATTGAGAACCTCAGCCTTCTCCTCATCTGTTGTTATTAGTTCTCCATTCTTGCTCTTCAGGGGGGGAATGTTTTCTTTGACCTTCCTTTTTTCATTGATGTACCTGTAGAATCCCTTTTTGTTATTCTTTGCATCCTTTGCTAAGTTGAGTTCTAGCTGTGCTTTAGCCTTCCTGACTTCTTCTCTACAGCATCAGGCAACATCCCTATACTCCTCCCAAGATGCTTGTCCCTGCTTCCACTGCCTGTGTAGCTCCTTCTTGCTTTTTAATTTGACCACCAGGTCTTGATGCAGCCATGCAGGTCTCTTCCCTTTCTTACCAGATTTCTTACACCTGGGGATTGAGAGCTCTTGTGCTCTATGGAAAGTGTCCTTAAAGATCTGCCAGCTCTGCTCTGCTTTCTTATCCTTGAGGACCATTTCCCACGGTATCCTGTTGAGTAACTCTCTAAAGAGTTGGAATTTTGCTTTTTTGAATTCCAGAGTCCTGACTTTGCTTCTTCACAAGAACCTTCTCAAACCTCAAAAGAGCATCCAGTTTGCCTTGTAGAAACAGCTATAGGAATGTCATCAGCAACATCAGAAATCACTAATGGTGGCAAATGCCAGGCCTGGACATTGGAAATTCTACAAGATGCCAGTTTTTCACAAACTGCTGAACTTGCACTCTCTGATAAACATGGGCTCTTGAACTGTGTCCAAAAGGCAACATGGAGAGATGAAGATCCCTAAAATTGCTGAGGTAAGAACCAGAGTAAATAGAAGCTTGAGTCACTGGAATAGAAACAGACAAATGCTGTCTGGCAGAATGACTCTGGAAATGAAAGTAAACTGAGTGAATCACTCAGGATAAACTTCCCAAAGATTTCATGCTCTGAAACATACTAATCTCTCAAAAAGTCTCTGTGAATATTATTGATGATTTGATAAAATTTGTCCCAAAACTTTCTAAGTTTTTGCACCTGTATTTTTTTTACATTTTTGTGTACAATTTCCACCAAACTTGTACAGTGTTGTAGCTTTGTTAGAAAGGACAGAGTACCTGCAAAAACTTGTGATATCCTTCCCATTGCTGCATCTTGATTTACCTTATATTGCTCTGAAGATTAATTTCTGACTGATAGGCTGAATTCTCAACTTCTATGGGGGCAAGTAGCTTACCTTGAACAGTTGTGCTGTGAAAATGCAACACTCCAATGACAAAATTCTACTAAATAAGCCATCTGCATTCCAGTATTACCTAAACTTCAGCATAAATTTACATTTTATACAGTCTGAATAGGTTGAGTATGTGGATTACAGAAAGGTAAGGCTCAATAAACCAAGCAAGTGCATTCTAGATTTTTCCCACCCTCTTCTCATAAACAGAGGTACACACAAACTCCAACAGCATTGTAAGTCACAACAGATAACATCATCATTTTTTGCCTCTGTGATATTTCTAATATAAATATTAAAAAATACTTTAATTTTAATTATTATGTTGGCATCATAAAAATTTTAGGATAATGTCATTAACAGGGGTTTTAAAAACTACTACTAAAAAATCCTTTTAAATATTTTAAACTAGGTCTCTTAAAAGAGTACCACTAGCTTTATAACACAAACACATAAACAAGTGTTTCCACCAGCATAATACCAAGCTCAAAGATGCAAGACAGAAAACGTCATTTTACCTGCACTCTGCCAAAGAAAAACATTTTTTCCACAGCATGTTTACAGATATCTTGTGTAGTTCCCCTCTAATAACAAACAATGTCCTTTACTCTCCATCAGGAAAACTAGTCTGTAAATTATGTAGACACTAAAATAACCTCTAGAAATAACTGTACATACCCTTTAGCAAATGAGTAATTAGAAAGAGAACAATTATGATTAAAACTAAGAAGGGAAAAATACATCTATTCTGATTATACCAGAATCCAGAAGCATCTCTTAAGATTCCATCTGTATATTATCCAACTAGGATCTTAACTCAGAAACAAACCTATACATTAAATTACTGGCTAGGAATGTTGGCAACTATTGAGTCAGAAGAAGAGCATAGTGACTTCTGAAAAGAGGAAGAGTGTGTGCTAAATAACAGCAAGCAACAGCTCACAAACTGATTTAGTCAATCTGGCCTGTCAGGTTTCAAGACTTAGTTTGATCTCTTGAATTAATTTCTTAGTGTTGTGGGGGTTTTTGACAGCAGAAGTGAATCACAATTTTCCTTTCTTATCTTGAAAAACCTCAATCATTGTAAACTCAGAAGTTCATATTCCAATTTCACTCCAATCAAAAATACTAAAAACCACCAAAGAAGTGAAAGCTAAGGAGCTGAGTAGAAATGCCAGCACAGGGCCCAAAAGACTTGACAGTCAAAAATTATGATAAAAAAACCCAGATAGTAACAAAACAAAGAAAAAAAAATCAAATATCAAATTAACCAACCTGAGCTGTACTACCACCATAAAGCAGGAGCCTCTTTGGTGGGACAGCCTAACTTCTGAGGTTTTCTAAACCTTCACAATTAATAGAGGCCTAAGAGAGATAACATGACTTTTGTTTGCATTGAGTCTTCACTGGGAAATGCAGCAAATTGAGAAGTATGAAAGCAGTTAAAAAAAATATGCATTCAAACCTTGTGAAAAATAAAGGTTGAAAACTTCTTGCAACCCTCTGAACATGAAAGTTTTGATGTTTGCAAGATACCAGACAGCACAAGGCTAGTCTATTTCTCCAGTAATTTACAGCAAATTTAACCTTATCAGTATTCAGAAGCAACTCTAGTATGGAGAAGAAAAACAGTATCATAGAAATATAAGAATAGGAGATAAAAGCAGAGCAGTGAGGATGGAAAGCATATCATGTCTTAATTGAACTAAGGCTTAGATAGGGAAGGATGATATGGCCTGCAGCTGTGGGAAAACACTTCTGATGATCCAGCATGCATGCTGAGCAAGGATGGGGACTCCCCAATACATGTCACTTGCAGAAGAAGTCACTGATTTAGTCACTGCTTTAGCAGCATGCAAAGTAGAGCAGCTGCTGTATGCTTGTTAAAGATGAATGAATAATTTGCCATGAATAATATGTTTGACAAACTTTGCCTCTCTCTTTTCATCATGTTCCTAGAATACTGTGAATGGAATTGCATTATTCAAATGTATCTGAATCTCTTTGTAGCATTTCCCTCTGCAGGGCTCAGCTGCCAATATTCAGAGGGTTGCTGAGCTGTGCTCAAAAAAAGAAGATAATCTGGTATTTTTCCATTTCCTGACTGGATGAACAAACATAACCTACTTCTGAGAACAGACATGCACAAGTACTTAAAAAATTGATTTCCATGAGTAACTGGCTATGTGGCATATTCAGTGAGGAAAAAAAAAGGAGAGATATGATAACCATGAATAGGACTGCCTTGTACACCAATAGTTTACTAACAAAAAGTTTTCTACACAAACTTAACAAAAACAAAATCAACACATATTACCATCTGCTGAAGTCAGATGTGCTTTATAAATACCCCTTTCCTGGTTGTTCATGAAATCCAAAGCTGAAGTTCAAGCAGTTAAGTGTAAATATTTGACCCATCACTTAAGGTTACTTCCCTTAATTTGATTGTATAGCATTAATCCAGATCCCACTAGCATTGCTAGGATAAGGTATTAAATTGTATTATCTTTCTTGGTAGCACAGTTAGTCATTTTTACCTACTGAAAAAAAAAAAAAAGGAAGAGAGAGCAAAAAAAAGAAAAAGCTTCCCTCTCAGCATCTCCAGGATCTATTTCTTGTATAGCAGAGCAATCACTGAGAGTACAATTACTGAAAAGAAGATGTTGGCAGCCAGCCAGACATCACTAAGCATACAACGGGTATTACAAGTTCCTTCTGGGCTCTTCTGGGCTGTAATCTATGAGTTCTAAAAACAGTGAGCTCCCAGCCGTGCTTGTTGCCTCCTTTTGATGCCAGATTCTTTTGTAAAACACTGTCATCTTAGATTAGCAGGAACATCATTTATTTTTTAATTCCCTGTTGGTATTTGGTTTTCCTATTCTCTAACGTGTCCTTTGGAGATGGTTGTC
Organism: Bucco capensis; assembly: GCA_013396975.1. Taxonomy (NCBI): domain Eukaryota; kingdom Metazoa; phylum Chordata; class Aves; order Piciformes; family Bucconidae; genus Bucco; species Bucco capensis. Next base: position 15,591 of record VWZO01020500.1, on the reverse strand, counting down.
CTCCCACAAGAGCCTAGAGTAGAGCAGATGCATTAAATGAGGGACTAGAATCACTGCCACCTTGAATTTAGCTGAGAGAACACAGGGGCTAAGATCCAATCTTTGGTGTTTCCTAACCTGCCAGTAGTGTGACAACCCTTTAAAACGAGCCTGAGCAAGGAGAACTTCAGAAAAACATTCCAGGCATCAGCAAGAACAGTCTCCCTTTTGATGAAAATTTGATTGCAGATACTACTTCTGCACTCCCCAGGCCAAGAACACTAAAGCAAAATGCAGAGGGGTTTTTGAGAAGTCGCTAGACACTAGCCAAAGGTAAGTAAATCAGAGAAAGGAAAATGGAATTCACATTGTGATTTTAATTTTATATGCCTGTTTACACAAAGGAAGTTCCTTCAGTTCCTTAACAAATGTCTACCCCTAGCAAAAACGCTTTTATTCCTTCATAGCTTCTTACATAGGGACATGACTGTTCATCTACCTTCACCATTCTAAACTCCAAAGCCAACTTTTAACAGGAAGTAAGTAAAATGCTCATTTGCCAAAATGTTTAGGGCATCATGCATCTAAATAACTTCTATGTGCACATGTGCCTTATTATTACCACTAATTATTGGTCACCTCTATTTCTTTTTCTCCTGTCTCCTGACTCATGAGAATACGTAAGCAAATATAGAATTCATCCAGTTTTCTGTGATCTCAGGAAAAGCTATGCTGGCAAAACTAGGCCATTTTTAAGGTGGTGAATACCGAGATCATCATATGATCATATGAGGAATGTATGATCTCCAAGAGTTCTGGCAGGATATGCTCTGAAAGTAATGTCAATTCACCTGCTCTGGACTGAAAATCTATTTCCTCATCCTTTTTTGTTTTGTCAATTCCACCTGTCATTGACATTCAAATGTTGGTTGGAAAAGTGGAAAAGGGCCAGACCAAGCACTCAGGTGAAATCTCAGAGAACACATGCTAGCTTCACTTCAGAGCCTCAATCCACCCAGGGGTCTAGCACAGCTCCTCTGCAAAACTCACCTCCTCATTCTGCCTGCTTCCAAGTTAGAGATTAGATTGGTGGAAATTCACTTCAATGCATTTTGAGTGTGAGCTATTGCCAGCACCAAGACAGCTTACTACTACATGTCCTAAAGCACTAGTAAACCATCAGAAGCTGCTGCCACCCCTGAGCAAACACAGCCACTCTGAGCCAGGGCTTTGCCTCTCCCCAGGGCTCACTCGCACCCTGGCTCTACTTGCCCACCAAACCCACACAGCTCTTCATCCCCACACCTCACCTTAGGATGAACACTCAAAAACCACAATCCAGTGATACAAAGGCTTGAGGAGTGGTTGTGGACACACATAAGGTGCAGGCATGGAGTCAGCAAAGGACACTGGTGACGTCTTATCAACGACACATGGCACTTGCCTGACTTAGCTCCCAGTGCCTCCAGCCTCCCTTCCTTCTAGAAGGGGCAGGATCCTCCTGTATCACACGGTATCACATTNACTCCTCTTAATGCATCCGAGGATGCCATTGGCCCTCTTGGCCACAAGGGCACATTGCTGCCTCATGGGCATCCTCCTAGCCACCAGCACTCCTAGAGCTTTTTCCCCAGGGCTGTTCTCCAACAGATCAATTCCCAGTCTGTACTGATCCATGGGGTTGTTCTTTCCCAGATGTAGTACTTTATGTTTACTCCTGTTATGTTTACTCCATTAAGAAAAGGTCATCCCTTGCATGGTTAACATGCATGCTGCAATCTTGAGCTAGGGAAATAAAGTGCACCTTACTGTAATGTAAAGTTTGGATTTCAATCCAAGGAAACAAGCTGATGGGTGCTATTGCTAGTAAAATCCCAGCAAACATCACTTTTTTCATCACATTGCTAATCAGACTATATAAAGTTAGTCAATTTTACACTCAACTGCTACAGCAAGAAGATCTTTTTTTCAAAAAATAAACGTTATTATGCCCACAATTCAGGAAGTACTGAGGGCTGGTACAAATCTCCACATTTTCTGACTCTTGTGTTGTTTATTGCAGTAAATACTGACTCACTGAAGTGGGAAGCCTCAAATACCTAATGGTACCCAGCTTTACAATGTTTTCCTTATTTTGAGATATGGCAAGGACAGAAAAAAAAAAAAAAAAAAAAGAAAAGAATGAATGCTGTATTACTTTAGACTGCAAGTTATGACAGCAAGTTCAAACCTCATCAAAAACACTGCCAGGCTTGTTCTTTTCTACCTTTATATTTATAAAAATAAAGCAGAAGCAATCCACAGAATAAGAACTACTAAACTGTTTTTCACATGAAAAAATTCAAGAGAACAATGTATTTTTCTCTCATCCACAGAAAAAGTAGTAAACCCCCAGGCTCACTCTGTTGCAAAGTTCAGTGAGAAATCAGCAGTGATTGTATTTTGATTTGGCAATATTGCTGTGGTGTTGAATGGGAGCAGGGCTTGGGATGACACTAATCCCCTACCCAGGGGAAAACAGCAACCACACAGCAGATTTCTAGCCAGTGAGAGGAAGTAGCAGTGCACAGCAGCGAGTGGCTTCTGCTTGGAGAGCCTAGACTGAACAGGAGCAGAAGAGCTCATGCACTACTCTGGAGCCTTTCTGAAATGAACATCTTGAATTGACTGAACACCTCTGAGCTTTCATTTCTTTCAGAGCAGAACAAGGAAATGGAAATACTTTTGGAGAAAAATTGTTGTTTGTCAGTAGAATTGAGACGCTTTCAATCAAAGAACTTTTGAGTGAAGTAAATTCAGTCAGCTCTCCCTCAATATCTTTTTATCCACACATACCTTAAGNTTTAAACTGGACATTAGAAAGAAGTTCCTCCCCACGAGGGTGGTGGAACACTGGCACAGGTTGCCCAGGGAGGTGGTTGAGTTCCCATCCCTGGAGGTATTGCACGTGAGGCTTGCCAGGTCTCTGGGCAAGCTGCTCTAGTTGGGGATGTCCCTGGCCACTGCAGGGGGGTTGGAGTAGATGAGCTCCAGAGGTCCCTTCCAACCCAAACCATTCTAGGAGTCTAGGATTCTATATGAAATAGTCCCAATTCCTTCATCAACTAACCATAAGATGCTTTGACACAGGAGTGGCTCACAGGACTGAGATGTGGTCTCAGTATACCGGAACCTATAAAGCAAAGCAGTCATTGGGAGTGCCCATATATTTCAGACAAAGGTAGTAAAAAGTATTCCTTTTTGTTCTTCTCTGATGTTCCTGCACTGATGCCAACTAATGTATAAAACCAATGAAAATGGCAATTTGACATTTTAAGTAGTCGTGTGTTTTCAGAACTTCCTTAGTTTAGAACTTAGTTCAGAACTTTAGAACTTTAGAACTTAGTTCAGAACTTCCTTAGTTTGCACTATTTTTTAATACATTTCATTTTACCTCAACACAACAGTGTAAAATTTGTTATAAGTACTTATGAACTTGATCTAGATCTGATGACCCCTGGCAAGAAACCCTGGAGTGCAGTAGTTCTCTTGATGAGAAGTAACAACATTTCACCACATAAATTTCAGTCAAAGAAGCTTTTTTTTTTTTTTCTTTCCCTGTGGAATTTTTCACAGGGGCTTCCACTGGAACATTTGATCTGGCTTCTGTAAATATTAGTGTGGACTATTGATGGGAGGCAAGATTCAAACTGTCTGAGCACTGGCCCACAATAAACTAACCTCAGTGGGAATGATGAGTTTTTATTATTTACTGGGATACTCCCCTTTCTGCCTTTGCAGCTGGAACTACTGTCAGGGCCATTTTTGAAGCAGTTTTCATGTGAGTGCTGAGCAGCATTGCAAACATTTCCAAATTATTAAATTGACTTGTTACACTTGCTGCTGTCCTGTATATTGGAGGTGTGCACTTGTCTGGAATCATGTTATCCCTTCCTTCTTCATGTCCTACAAGCTCATTGTCTAGAATAATGCCTACAAACATAAGCAATTAGTAACTATTCTATTCAATTTCTCTTTTTTTGGTTTTATGTCACCTATCAGGATGACAATAAAACATAAAGAAAGTAGGTATGCTTCTAGTGGAGCAGAGAAAGGCTAAATATCCACTCTGCCTTAACTTTAAGCATCTGCCTTATGAGTTAAAACTTTTTGTATGGTTTAAAAAGTGTGAAAAAAGTATAGCTTTCTTTTCTCTTGTCTTCTGCTGCCACACCATTGAGAAGTTCTGTGCCCATTCACAGAAGTCATGGTCTTCATTAAGACCATCACTTCAGTAATTTAGCAAAATTGATACAGTATCATAGTATCACAGTATGTCAGGGGTTGGAAGGGACCTAGAAAGATCATCTAGTCCAACCCCCCTGTCCTGGTTTGGGCTGGAGCAGAATTAATTCTGCTAAGACGGTATTGCTCCTAGCCAGTGTTCCTTTAAAAGGGACTGTATTCATCTGAAAGCTGGCAGTATGTTTTCATAACACGCTATCATCCTCTAATAGCTTAAGCCTGAATGTTTGAGTTTCATGCTGAGGATTGGAATATAAACTTCTAACTTTACTGAGAAGTCAGGGGGGGGGCAGGGTGAGAGCATTCACCTATAGGAAAGGGACAGGCAAGGCAGGTGACCCCAAACTGACCAACTGAGTATTCCATTTCATACACGTCATGCTTGGTATAAATTTANCACCCTTAACATATTTCTAAGCATTGCTGAGGTCTCCTCTCAGTCTCCTCTTGTCCAGGCTGAAGAGACCCAGCTCTCTCAAGCTGTCCTCCTAGGGCACATGCTCCACTCCTTTCATCATCTTGCTGGCCCTGTGCTGGACTCTCTCCAGCAGCTCCCTATCCTTCTGGAGCTGCAGATGCAGTACTTTACATTTACCCTTGTTAAATTGCATTATGTTTCTCCCTGCCCATCTCTCTAGCCTGTCCAGGTCCCTCTGGATGGCAGCACAGCTCCTGGTGTGCCAGCCACTCCTCCAAGCTTGGGATCATCTGCAAACTTGCTGAGGGAACACTCTACCCCTTCATCCAGATCATTGATGAATATATTGAACAGTCCTGGCCCCAGAACTGACCCCTGGGGCACACCACTAGTCACAGGTCTCCAGTTAGATTCTGCTCCACTGACCACAACTCTCCAGGCTCTGTCCTTCAGCCAGTTCCCAATCCATCTCACTTCACAGTCACTATTCTATCACGTAACTTAAAAAGAGAACAGGTTGTAAGAGGAGCTGCTACAGCTGGAGTGCAAGAACATTAGGTTCTCTACTCTTCTGAAGGAGTGAGGAGACCCAGTGTTTCTATGCTACTCTCCTAGAAGCTGGTGCTGTTTTGCAATTACAATAGCCAACCTAATGGTCAGGCAAGTTCCTTTCCTAACAATGGGTTACTGTCTACGTACAGATGTTAATCTGTGGTTAAAACCATACCTTCTTTCCAAAGTACAGATTTAAACCTTAAGGTCACTAGAATTCAGACCTTAGTAAGAGAACCTGGCAACAGCCCATACCTTTGGCACACTCCACCACTGCTTCCTCTTCAAGCTGGCACTGCTTGCAGAGGTTTTGGAAAGCAATTGGAATGTTGCTGCCATGTATAAGCAACTGATATGATTGCTTGTACAAAATACATTAAACAGAGATGTACATTTTTAAGTATACTTTATGATTCTTGCTTAATCCTCTATTTTACAGCATGAATTCGGTCAAGGAAATTGCTGCAATTTTCTTGCTTGTAGCAGAGATCATAGAATCCTAGAATGGTTTGGGTTGGAAGGGACCTCTGGAGCTCATCTACTCCAACCCCCCTGCAGTGGCCAGGGACATCCCCAACTAGAGCAGCTTGCCCAGAGCCCTGGCAAGCCTCACCTGCAATGCCTCCAGGGATGGGAACTCAACCACCTCCCTGGGCAACCTGTGACAGTGTTCCACCACCCTTGTGGGGAGCAACTTCTTTCTAATATCAAGTCTAAATCTACTCTTCTCCAATTTAAAACCATTGCCCCTTGTCCTTTCACTGCAGGCCTTTGCAAACAGGCCCTCTGCAGCCTTCTTGGAAGTTCCCTTTAGGTCCTGGAAGGTCACTAGTAGTTCCCCCCAAAGCCTTCTCTTCTCCAGGCTGAACAATCCCAGCTCCCTCAGCCTGTCCTCAGAGCAGAGGTGTTCCAGCCCCTGATCATTCTTGTGGCCTCCTCTGGACCTGCTCCATCAGCTCCATGTCCTTTCTGTGTTGAGGGCTCCAGCACTGGACACAGTATTCCAGAGGAGGTTTCAGCAGAGCAGAGTGCAGTGGCAGAATCACCTCTCTGGATCTGCTGGCCACACTTCTCTTGCTGCAGCCCAGGATGCCATTGGCCTTCTGGGCTGCCAGCATGCACTGTTTGCTCATGGCCAGCTTCTCAGCCACCAGCACCCCAAGGCCTTTTCTGCAGGGCTGCTCTCTATCATCTCCTCCCCCAGCCTGGATTGATAGTGGGGATTGTTCTGACCCAGGTGCAGGACCCTGCCCTTGGTCTTGTTGAAGCTCCTGAGGTTCCCCTGGGCCCACCTCTCCAGATTGTCCAGGTCCTTCTGGATGTTGTCTCCTTTCTGAGAACACAACTCCATCCTTAGATTTTCAGTGCTTGATTATTAATTTTTAATATCATTTAAGTGGAAGGTTTTGTGGAGTGTCAGCAAAGCTTTCTCATCTTAGTGACATCTGCTGTCTCTCTTACTTCTAGTTGTGTAATCTGTGGGTTATTTTCACCTCCCATTAATGTAGTCTTTAGCTATATTGCTTTAGGCATAACACTTAAAAATGTAGCAGATGTGTCAGTGGGTTGGCAGAATCAGATATTTGCACAGTGTCACTTTAATTTGACCAATATTCTGTTTATATATTTGCAATAAAATCTGTCTGTACATATAAGCACACTTCTGGCTAATTGGAATACAGAATAAAGGTATAATTTAAGAATGTGCAATATTCTATAGCTAACAAATATAAACAGTTCCCTTCATTAACCACTTAATATCTACTGGGGGGGGAGAGGGAAGTATATGTAAGTGTATTATATTATAGATACATCACTTTGCCTCTTCTGTTTCAAGCTCAGAAATCGCTAACATGCAGGCACAAAGCAATTGTTGTATCAAGTCAAAGGAATCAAAATTAACTACTCAGTGTAGGTGGGTTCAGATGCTGAAGAGGCAGATATTAACTTCTCCATAAAAGATAAACTGCTTGGTAGCAGAATGTTGAGTACTGGGAAAGAACAGAATTTCATAGGTTTATACTTTGAAATAACTCCCCTGTAAACTAAATTGTAGAGGTCCTTCTGTGTCTGTGATAATTTTCATTGTTTATCCTTGGACCTGTGTTTATTTCTAATAGTTTCTTTCAGAAGGATAAATGAAGTGAGCAGAGTGTTTTTGATGAGAGTACCATTAACAGGAGACAGCTTTACAGTAGCTTTAGTATTATTCATGAATGTTCTTCAGTGGTTAGCAGGCAGATGAAAGTGCCTTGGGATATTGCACTCTGCAAGCTGGACCCCTGCAAGAATTCAGATTTAGAAGTAAAACTTTAAAACTACTGTTCAAACCCTTTTTTTTTTTTTTAATCCCAATAATTTCAGCCATTTGACTGACCCTGCAGTCCTAACGTCTCATAGATGGGGAGAGGAAACAGGAGAGGAAGCTGTAGGAGAGAGAGAAATGAGTAGCAGGAACACAAAGGGAAGGTAGTTTTTAAGCTGAAAAAAAAACCACTGCAAACAAGCTTAATTTCTGATTAAAGTTTTCATGAAATTAAATTATTCATCTGCCTAATCAGGCTGCTCTGATGATGTGAGACTGTTTCCTGATTTCCCAATTAACATCAATGAGAGAAAGAGACACATTACTGTGGATGAAGTGAGGGAGAGAAAGGGAAAGCATCTTGGAGGAGACAGATGTGGCTGGAATTTCTGCTTTTTGGGGAGGCTCCATTCCTTAAGGCTCCTGGGGACAAAATGAGCAGCCTCAGGGAAATTATGCTGCCTAGTTAAGTATCAGTTCTTTGCTGAATGCTGATAGCTTCAGCTTGCTATTGAAGACATTATCAGCAAAATTACAATTGTTCCTGGATGGTTTATTTCCCCCTTCTAATTCATCTTGAGTAAGGCAACACTCACGTCTCCATTTCCTGTTTACAGATTAATAAATGGGAGGGAATAATCTAGTACACATACTTGTGAACAATCAGCAAGTGGGAATAGTTGCTTGGATTTCACTGTGCATCCATACGTAGGTCTATAAACAATAAAATTAACCTCCTGTCAGCTTATTGCTGGGCATTTCTGGGTAGTGAAAAGTTCAGTCTCATTTGATTCCAGCTCAAAAAGTGTTGAAAAAAATAAGTGATGCTGATTGAAGCATCCAAGAAGAAATCTGAGAAACAAAACTGGATTACAGAGGGCTCAGTAAGTGATACTTCCCTAGTCATCAGCAGTGATTTTAAACAAATAGAGCTTTGCAAGACAAGGGAAGAGGAATGCAATTGAGAATGTGGGGAAAAAAGAGAAAAATACTGATTGGGAAAAACTGATAGGCAATAAGAGCTTTCTAGGCCAGATTGCATTGGCTGTAATCCCAAATCATTCTTCCATTTGAGAGATGCTCAGGAGTTAGCTGTGACTTTCTTCTAGCATCTGCCACCCAGTCACTACTTGCAGTCTGTGCTCAGGAACCTGAGATATTGGGCATATCCTATTTATCATTCCTGAGGGATGTAGAGCTTATTATCCTTGCTGTACCTAGGCCACAACTCCAATGCCCCCTCAATGTTGGTGCAGTTCATGACCCCAACATGAAGATCTTTTCCCTCAGTCATTTTTCAAAAGCTGTCAACACTTCCACTTTTCATTGGACAACCTCTTTCAGCAGCTCCAGCAGCATTTTCAATCTCTTGGATAAAGTCAGTGCATTATAGATTTCCTTTGCTGAATATTTTCACTGAGGCTTTAGCCACAGAAGACAGGCTTTTTCTCTCCTCTCTGGTTTGCAATGCTCCATGCCCTCTCACTGGTGGTCAGAGTGTTTCTTTCTGCATGCATTACAAAAACAATTCTTTGGCCTATGCATTTTTAAACATGAATGCAAGTGCTAAAGACAACTCAGTAGTGGGCTTTGTTGGCTTTTGCTAAAAAAACCTCCCCAATTCTTGCCAACATATAGGCAAAGGAGTCCTGGCCTCTCTCATCATGTATTCTAGCTAGTCAGAAAGGTAGTTAAGAGAGGAAAGGAAGGAAAGATGAAAAGAGGTATGAGTATGCAGTCAGAAGGAAGTATAGCAACTAATGCATGGTTAGGTGTAGGAAAGGAAGGTTGTAGCAGATGCCAGGTCATTGTCACAGGGGAGAGATGTTGCAGTCTAAAAAAGCCAAAGGTTCCCTTCTATGGGAGGGGGTGTACACTAAAAAACCCCTACTGCTGTCCAACTTCAATGCCTAGTTGATTTTTCTCTACCCTTTTTGCTAAAGACATTCAGGAACAGCATGTCACTCCAACTATGCCCAACCAGAGCCTCTTGAACAGATCTGCCCTGATTCTGATATTGCTCTTGAACCTCGTAAGCTGGCAGCCATGCATCTGGTTCCTTCCAGTTCTGATCCAGAGACAGCACACTCCTTAAATTAGACTTCCATTTATCTTAGTTATCTTGATTTATGCAATGTTCTGTGGAACATTCATCATACAGCTAATCTTGAGTAACCTTGAGTAATATTGTAATCTTGCTGTCCCTAGTTTTACCCTTTCTTTTCTCAGCCTTAGTCTTAAAGACTTCTTTTTCTGCCCTTGAAAAAAATACCTGTAAAGGCTTAGCAAAGATCTCATACTTTGCTGCAAAATTTTTCTTCCAAACTCTTCCTTTCTGCTCAGCAGGTGCATTTCCCCACTGTGGTTAAAACTGTTGGGAGGTTTGGGGTCTTTAAAGTGGCACCTCACTGCTGTTGATAGTGACTGCCTACAAAATCTTTGGGCTAATCACACAGCACAAAGTGGTAAACTATTGTTTCTTGGCAGTTCTCAATATATAATTCATTGAAATTGGGATTCTTTTTATTTTGAGTTTTATTTTGCATTCCTTGAAACTGCAAAATGTTTAAAACTTTGTTAGATTGTTTGACTGAAATTGATTGTTTGTGAAATCTTGTGCCTCTAGAACACATTGCTAATTAAGGCATCAAACAAAAGCTCCCAGCCATTCTATTTCAGATTCCTTCCTTCAGGAACTAGATTTTTTTTTTAAAGTTTAATATTTTAAACCTCAGTCATGTCCTCTGTTATCATTCTTTCATACTGCCACAATCTGTGAGCTTCTGAGGGCATGTCTTTAGCCAGGCTTCTTCCTAGCCTGATCGCCCCTAGGCTGCATTCTGCAGGCCATCCATCCCTCAGAGCCAAATATGATAAATCTTTCCCTATCCAGCTTCTTTGGCAACAGCCTTGCAGTAATCCCTGGCAGCAGAACTAGTAGACCTTTCCTCATGGTGATCTCAAAGCTCTCTTGTGGTCTGGGGCCACATTAACCTGAAATCAAGCTTGTCTCCCTTAGCAATGGGTCGCTCCACTCAACCCCACTGATTTACATTGATTTACTACAATACCATCAAGCATATAAATAGTTTTATATTCTTTCCTGTATTTGCTTTCTCCCTATTCATGCTTTCTTTTATTTAGAAAAAAAAACTGAAAAAACAAAAACAATCACTGTATTTAGATAGCAAGTTTATGCAACTGAAGTATGAAAAATTCAGAGGCCCTACTGAAGATTTATTCTGTAGCTTAGCATAACGTGTGAGGATCTGAAAGGTCTCCAAACAGCAAATGATTTCACAAGTGGTACTCTATGCATAGTGCAGAGTGTACCAAAGACAGAATTACCACCTTAGTGAGTTTCATGCCTTGATTTCTGCACAGTTTAGTGCTTTAAGCTGAAAAATAGCCACAGATAGTCAAATGTTGTAGTTCTTAGGATCTCTATGAAGCCATTTGATGGGAGTTTAGAATGAGATTTGTTTGCTTTCTCTTGGGCTCATTTCTGAGCACTTAATGAATCACAGAATCATCACGGTTGGAAAGGACCTTCAGGATCATCCAGGCCTGTCCAAGGCCCTCTGCAGAGCCTCCCTACCCTCAAGCAGATCAACACTTCCACCCAGCTTAGTGTCGTCTGCAAGCTTACTAAGGGCGCACTCTGTCCCCTCATCCAAGTCAGAAATAAAGATGTTGAACAGAAACACAGCAAAGGTGCAGCTTTGCTGCCTCCATGTTGATGAGTTCCTGCTCTGGGTTTCTGCTGAAAACAAAAGAGTTAGGAAAGTTTTTATTGTGAGATTTCCCAGAGGAGTATTTTATGTCAGCTGGGATGTTTGCCAGCAGTACACAACACAGCAAATACCTCTCCTTCGTTATAGATCTGAATATGTTACTCATGGCTGAATGTTTCTAACATGTAAAGTATGTTTAGGGATGTATGAAACAAAAAGGATGCTCTTGCATCAGTTCCCAGAGACTATGTATTTACTTCCCACGTAACCACCACCACAACTGCCATGGGTAAAGAGGAAATGTGGCAGTGAAGAACTCAGTTGCCAGCCATGAAATGTCTTCCTGATCACAAATGAAGTAGGTGGAATTGCGCAAAGAGTTTTGTCTGGGCAGCACTCTTTTCTGGACTGCAATTTGCAGAGCTGGAAATTTAAGAGGCACTGAACTCACATACATGTCTATAAAATATTTCTGAATGTTGCAGAAGTTCTCCTAGTGGGAAGCGGGAAACAGTGATCCTGGAGACATTCTGACAGCCATAAAAAACCCAGCACTCCCCCAAAGTCTTCTCATTCTAGCAGCAAGCCACTGCACTCCTTTGCCTTCCACCTGATAGGACTATAACTATTCCTTGCTTCCAAATGCATTAGGTAGATTCAGATGTCCATTTTAATTCTGAAATGCAATCAAACTGGAAAAAGCAGATAGCAAGAATTTCCAAGTGCTTGTTGCAGGACATTTGAGTTTATTCAGTTTTTCCTTTTGTGTTTGTTTGTTTTTAAATAAAAGGGTACTGGATACTAATTGTATTTTAATGTTGTGCCAGCTTTATGGCAAATGTCCTCCTTTTATATCAGGTAGTTCTATTAGTTCTTAATAGTAACTATTAAGAGAATTTAGATGTTTGTTTAGCAAACATAAACCACGAGCAGGAAACATTACCAAACTTACAAATCAGATCAGTTTGAATATGAAAAAGTAGATTTATATTCTTTGCAGAAAAGATGAAAGACATTTAAATTGTTCTTCAATAATTAAAGTACTATTGAATATGGTAGCAGTTTCCCATCTCAGTCTGCTGGGTAGTTGCATAAATCCACCTTATTTTGGTTGCCTTTTCATCCAACAAGGGTTCTGCTCTTTGTGTCCAATATTCAGCATCCTGAGCAGAAATAAAAACTATGCTACCATCATATAACTCCAATTTTATGACTTTCAGATCTTCTGAATGTGCCAGAGGGTTGGAACAGCAGCCAGAAGTTAGTAATACTATGCCTCACTCAATCAGTTAAAATCTGCTATGCAGCTAAGCAAGAAAATACTGCCACTTTCAGGGATCTCTGAATTACTGGTCAATGATTCAGTTCATGTCACAGTGCCAATAGCATGGTGTATCACTAAAAATCTGTTGAACCTAAAACTGAACACAGTACTCCAGACATGGCCTCACCAGTGCTGAGTATATTGGGATGATCACATCTCTGGTCCTACTGGTCACATTATTTTTGATACAAGGCAGGATGCTGTTGGCCTTCTTGGCCACCTAGGCGCACTGCTGGCTCATGCTCATGACCAGCACCCCTAGGTCCTTCTTTGCAGGCAGCAATCCAACCACTCTGCCCCTAGCCTATAATGTTGCATGGGGAACTGTAGGACCTAGCACTTGGCCTTGGTGAAGCTCATCCCATTGGCCTCAGCCCATTGATCCAGGTCCCTCTGCAGAGCCTCTCTACCCTCAAGCAGATCAACTCTCCCTCCTATCTTGGTGTCATCTGCAAACTTACTGAGGGTGCACTCGATCCCCTCATCCAGCTCATTAATAAAGACATTGAACAGAACTGAGCCCCAGGACTGAGCCCTGGGGAACACCCCTGGTGACTGCCACCAACTAGAATGAACTCCATTGACCACTACTCTCTGGGCTCAGCCCTCCAGCCAGTTCCTTACCCAGTGAAGAGGAAACCTCTCTAAACCATGAGCTGCCAGATTCTCCAGGAGAATGGGGTGGGAGACAGTGTCAAAGGCCTTACTAAAATACAAGTAAATGATACCTACTGCCCTTTGTCCACTAGGTATGTTACCTCATCACAGAAGGAGAACAGGTTAGTCAAGCAGGACCTGCCTCTCATGAACCTATGCTGACTGGGCCTGATCCCTTGGTTGTCCTGGACTTGCCGTGTGATCACCCTCAAAATGATCTGTTCCAGAACCTTCCCTGGTTTCAAGGGCAGGCTGACAGGCCTGTATGTATCACACTAATCATGCAGGCTGAAGCTGGCAGAGGCAGCACTAAGGCAGATGATGGCCCTTTGCTCATTGCAGGTCGGCTGCTTTTGTGGCACAATCCATTTGCAGCAGTTGTGTGCAATACAGTCTCTCAGGTTCGCAACCTGGCTGCATGCAGGTACAGGGCCAAAACAGCCATCTCTTCCAAAAGATCCTGTCTTCTTAGAGACTAGAGGATGAGAGCTGTAGGGTGCATTGCATGCACCACCCATGTACCTGACACATAAGTCTCTATGCACCAGCAAGAGATAGTCTGGAAANACCCCAAGGGATTTTCAGACTGTGCCTGAAGTCTGGAAAATAAATGGTCATGAAAAGCACTGAAGATTTCTAACTCTCTTTAAACAGACTGCTGCTCTGTTGTGAAGAAACTGAAGTGAAAAAAAGTATGACTCCAGGGTGCTTCCATAAGAGGTAATATTTCTTGTATCACATTTCATATCTTTAAGGTAGCATTTTTAAGGTATCAAAAGTCAAAAATAAACCCTGGAACTAATTGCTAATATTAAAATAACAACTATCTATGGTTTGGAAAAAGACATATATATGCAACATAAAATGTATTTTTGGTTTTATGTATTTGTAAGCACCACTTCCATGAAGCCAAACCCATTTATTTAGCACATGGGAATGTGTTTCTAGGTATATGACCCTCCTAGAATGAGATAAGTATTTGCTAAATAAAGTATCACTATATTTATGCAGCCAAAGATTAGTTTCTGTCATTTTCATTCTGCAATCATTTAGCTGTCCCAAGATTCTCTTTGAAAGTTCAGTATCTTAGGCTCCTGAGCACAACTGCAAGTTATATGCCACACTCACAATGGATCCTATCTGTCTTTGTGGTCATGCATCAGTGCTACTGTAACTCTTTCTATTAAAATTGGTTTGGATCTCCAGGTGGTGTTTAATGTTCCATTACTTTGGGATCCTAATGCAGTTTCCTGTAAGCATTTCAAGAGAAGAAAGAAAAAAATAAAAGGAAAAGAAAAAGAAGCTAGCTGAGAAATTACTACCATTTCAGTCTCCTCCATTACTGCAATGATTTTACATGGTTAAAAAGTTTGGAAGTCAACCCTGCAAGAGGGTGGCATTCTGGCACTGCCCAAGGTAGGGAGAGGCATGGAGCAAGGGGATGCCATAGGAATGATGACCCCAGTGGTACAGGGCTGACCAACCCTGCAACATCATGCTTGTCTTCAGTTTTTGTCATCTGCATCTATAACACATCCACAGACACAGCTGGGTTAGCTGCCACTGTAAGTGGAAAGAACAAAACATTTTGGGTTTGGTTTTTGTTTGTTTGTTTGTTTTACTTTGAAGCTTGTAAAATTGTGTCTTCAAGTGTTAAGATAGTTTATAGAATCCTAGACTCCTAGAATGGTTTGGGTTGGAAGGGATCTCTGGAGGTCATCTACTCCAACCCCCCTGCAGTGGGCAGGGACATCCCCAACTAGAGCAGCTTGCCCAGAGCCCTGGCAAGCCTCACCTGCAGTGCCTCCAGGGATGGGAACTCAACCACCTCCCTGGGCAACCTGTGCCAGTGTTCCACCACCCTCGTGGGGAGGAACTTTTTCCTAATATCCAGTCTAAATCTACTCCTCTCCAATTTAAAACCATTGCCCCTTGTCCTTTCACTGCAGGCCTTTGCAAACAGGCCCTCTGCAGCCTTCTTGGAAGTTCCCTTTAGGTCCTGGAAGGTCACTAGTAGGTCCCCCCAAAGCCTTCTCTTCTCCAGGCTGAACAATCCCAGCTCCCTCAGCCTGTCCTCAGAGCAGAGGTGTTCCAGCCCCTGATCATTCTTGTGGCCTCCTCTGGACCTGCTCCATCAGCTCCATGTCCTTTCTGTGTTGAGGGCTCCAGCACTGGACACAGTATTCCAGAGGAGGTCTCAGCAGAGCAGAGTAATTTGGTTAAGAACCATGTCTGTGTTACAGCAGTTACTTCTTTTCTGAACATGAGTGGACCTCAGAGATAGTTCCAGTGCCATTTGGTAGCCCCTTTGTCATAGGATGACTAAAATTGAAGAGAA
>VWZO01020496.1:57621-256212 GCA_013396975.1 Bucco capensis | reverse complement strand
CCGCCGCGGCGGCGCCGCCCGCCGTGCCCCGCCCGCGCCCCGCGCTATATAGCGGGCGGCGCGGATAGCGCCGGCGACAGACGCGGCCGCGGTTGTAACTGAGCTGTCGGCAACGGAGAGGGTTTTATTTTTTTTTTACAGCTTTGGTGGTGTTGCTGTTGTCGCTCGGCGCTTGCGAGCATCCCTCGTTAATCTCTGGGGGAGCCTCCGGTAACACCAGCAAGGCTGCGGCTGTGCCCCGCTCCGCTGCCGTTGCGTTGCGGGCGGTGCGTGCGCGGCTGCCCGCGGTTGCGGGGGGCGGCATCAGTGGCGGAGAGGGAGGTCTTCCTCCCTCCTTGCGGCACCATGAAAGCCGTGAGTCCTATCCGGCACCCAAGCCGCAAGGCGCAGCCCGGCGTGGCGGGCGGCGGTGGGGGACACCCGGCCCTGCGGTGCTTGGCCGAGCACAGTGGCTGCAAGGGGAGCCCGCCGTCGGGCGAGGAGCCGGCCGCGCTGTGCCTGCAGTGCGATATGAATGACTGTTACAGCCGGCTGAGGAAGCTGGTGCCCACCATCCCACCCAACAAGAGGGTCAGCAAAGTGGAGATCCTGCAGCACGTCATCGACTACATCCTCGACCTGCAGCTGGCTCTGGAGACGCACCCGGCGCTGCTCCGGCAGCAGCAGCCGCCGCCCGCCCTGCACCCGGGCAGCTGTCCCGCGGGCACTCCCAGGACCCCGCTGACAGCCCTCAACACTGACCCGGTAAGAGGTGCGTGCCACGCCAGCCCGCCGTCGAGGTGCGGAGAGGGGTGGAGGGGAATGGAGCGGCATGATCCGGCGGTCAGCGCCGGCCGCCGTGGGAGCGCTCAGTGATGCCTCGCCGCTGCCGGCCCCATGGCTCTGCCGAGGGGCCGCAGCTCCTGGCCCGGCAGTGCGTCGTGGGTGCTTGCATCCTCTCGATGCAGGCAGGCATCCGCACGGCATTTATCGTGTAATTACAGCCTCTCGAGGGATCGGCTGTAATCAGCGTGTTTGCACACACGGGAGCAGATGCCGTGCTTCTGCGCTTCCCAGCCCTCGGCGTAGTGTAGTGGCTATCGGCTGATTTGGGGGCTGTGCACGTTTAACGCCATCGGCACATCGTGCTTGGCGGGGAGGGGAACGGGCCGCCTTTCTTCTTTGCGGGACAGCCGGTGGCAGCCCGGCAGTGCGTGCTGCTGAAGCGCGGGGAGCGCGGTTTGTCCCTGGGACTAACTCCCGTGTCCGCGGGGCACCCGCCCGCGCCCGGGATTCCGACTGCTGGAAGTCTGCTTGTCAGGAGCTGTGCCGCGGTCCCCTCTGCTCTGTCCACCCCTTCGCCAGGCTGGTGCCCGCCTGCGCAGCCCCTGCAGCCGAGAGTTCCCGGGAGCGCTTTCCTCGGCAGGGTTGTGACCAGTGCCCTTCACTTGAAGGGGTAGATGTGGGGAGTTGGGAGATCTCCGTGGCTTTTCCCCCACCTCTAACTAGCTGTGTTTCGCTGCTGCNNNNCCGGAGGAAGGAGCCATCCAACCAACCCCCCGAGCAGTTCCCAGGCTTCATCCCGGCAGAGCCAGCCTTTTCACCGTTTTGCACGTCCGTAGCGGTCCCGTCCCTCGTTTCCCCTCACCCCACGCCCCCGTCTCTTCTCTTCGCTCCCGAGCAGATGAGAGCGATGTGTCCCGCGGGGGCAGGAGCTTGTCGGACTCGAGCAGGAACAGTTGCGACTCTGCCCCCGGGATAGAGGACCTGAGCCTAAAGCAGACTTTAGAAGCGTTAGAACTCTTTAAGGGACCGAGCAACTGAATCTTGAAGCTTTACTAATCTACCAGAGCATTTGTAGATATATTTGACATCTATTGTTTAAAATAGATGGATTTTATTGGGTCCCAGGGAACTTTCTTCTCCCTGCAGGAATGTTACATATTGTATAGATAAATGAGTGACATTTCATACTGTGTATATATAGAGATGTTCTATAAGTGTGAGAAAAGTATATGCTTTAATAGACTACTGTAATTATAAAATATTTTTAATTAAATATTTTTTTGTAAATATTACAAAGGTGTGTATGTTTTTTTTAAATCTGTGGGAATATCTCTTTAGAAAACCACAGCTCAAGTATGGAGCTGCTAATATGGAAATATCTTGAATGTTTAGTAGGGCTTTTTTTTTTTTTTTTGTCCCCAAATGTCCTTTAAACTCTGAAGTTACAGCTGTAGCAAGTGGTCCTGCATGATTGCATGAGATGTCTAATTGCAAATAAACTTGTTTGGAGTCCATACAAACGTGTTTTCCTCAATCTAGACTGAAAATGTTTGTAAGTGTATTATACATTTTGAGACTACATTTTTGTCCTTTAGGCACAGGGATTTTTAGTGCATTCTATAAAAGTAGCAGTAAGACATAGTGTTTTTTACTGAGAACAGAAAAAATTCTATCTAGTTTTTGCATTACGGGGGCAATGCTTTAGATCTTTAATCAGCTTTTTTTAAAAAATCTGCTGTTGCATCAGATAAAGAAATTTGTTCTGGAATTTTATTTAGCACCAAAAGGTTTTATTGCAAATTTGTGTTCCTACAGCCTGTTAATTGCTTAAAAAGTGAGAACAGTTCTCTGCTTGCAACCAAAGGGCAAACCATTAACAAAAGAAGTTGCCATTTCCTTCATCCAAAGAGTATTAATACTGAACTGTAGAAAGGCACGTGGGCAAAGTCATTATGATCGGTGATGTAAATTCATCTTAAAATGAACTTAGGTAGACCAAAAATCGGGTAACTGCGTCAAGATTATTTTTCTAGTACAAATTGACTTACATTTCACTGCAGCTATGTTACAGTTAAAATCCTGTTTAATCTCTGTGATGTGTAACTACTACCTGTGAATATTAAACTAGATTTACCTGTCTTTAACTCTGATTCTTCAGCTTGTTTCTTCAATCCTCTGAATTTGCACATTCTCTTTGCTTTTTTTTTTTTTTGTACCTACCATTTCACGGGCAAATTAATTTTACAACAGGCTTTTGTACAGCCGAGTCTTAGAGACTGAACTCATGTCCAGGCTCACTGAAAGATGTTCATCTTGTGTGATCAGTAGCCTGCACACTAGTGAAACGGGATTTTCAGAGTGGGAGAATTAAGTAGGATTTAATTGGGTGCTTTGTAAATAGCTAGCCAACTGTGTGTGTAACATGGTCTGTTTGACTAAAAAAGAGGATTTGTTTCAGATTACACAAGTGTCAGAAGTACTATAACCCAAGGGATGACTTCTATTAAGTTAAATATTTATAAGGAAATTAACTACTGGGGTCATTAGCTATTGACTATGGTGATAATGTCAACAAGATGAACATTTTCTTAATCAAAATAATTGTGTAAAGATCAAATCAAAAAGTGGCTAACACATCTGCAAACATAAGGCCTCCTGTCACTGCAAATGCATTGAAGGCAGAGGCATTTCACAGGCTGAGCCCTGCCTCCAGGGAGGGGGAGAGGGTCTCTGTGTTGTTTTCTCCCAGCTTGGCTGTTGTAGTAATAGTCATTTAATGAGCAAAATATGTCTTCTTGTAAAATTAAGTCATGAATCTCATCCTGTGTCTCCCAACTAATTCAATAACAGTGAGCATGCTATCAATCGGATATTTTTGCTGGAGTTTGGGAATTATGAAAAAGAAAAGCAACCTTTTTTTTTTCAAAGAATGGTTTCAATTTACATTTGTTTTCTTTGTTTAGCCTATTAATATCTGTAGTTCCCTGCTTACTTCAGCTTGTATAGCTCAACTTATTTTGTATACAGATTTTCAGCAACATTAGTTCTCAATACCCTCATTTGTTTCTATCTACTGTTGCCAAATTGCAGTATTCTGTTACACAGGAGAGGACACATGCAAAAGGTGCTGCCCTAGAATAGGAAACTACCTTGTAGACTTTCTACACATCAAAGCTAGTGTGTGCTGGGAGAGCTGATAAGTCACGGAACTACTCTTCAAGGGAGAACATAGCAAATCCTGGGTTGTTTCAGGCCTGGGCAATCACCAATTGAGTTTAGCAGCTTGAGGGTTTGCGTTTTAAAAACTTGTGGTGCAACAAGTTAGCATCTTTAGAAAATGAAAAGAGCTGTGAAAATTTTCCCTGTTACATAGTATTCTTGACAAATGTGAATGCCTGCACATAACACTCACAGTAGATGCTCATGTTGATTTCTTCTTTATGCTATGTATGAAAATAAGCAAGGAATATCTAATTGCTCACTTTCTAATGGCTGTATTTAGCACACTCCTAAACACAGCCCTACTAATTTTTGCTTTTCAAAGATTTTAGTCTTTCATCATATTTTAATCCCATATCTTGTTTAAATCATGTTCCTCATATAGGAAAAGTGTAAATGTTTGAACAAAGGCAAATTAAAAGGACTCTTTCTTCTAATGCCTTGGATTTTCTCTTAGTCACAAAAGCATTCCTTAAAAGGAGCTTTTTGATTGCGTGATGAGAGTTGTGGTGAGGCTGCCAGATTAGGAATTAGGATACCAAATTCTGTTCCCTGCTCTGCTACTGAGGCTCTTTTGTGACCTTAGGTAAGTCACTGGCTGTCAAACAAACTTCCAGTTTTCTGGTTGTAATATACCAGTGGTGATATGTACTCATCTTTATAGAGGAAGAGAGATGAAACAGGCAAAATGCATCCATGTCTTTTACTTCGTCTTTCTTATGGAGATTAAATGTCGGGTGACATAGGAAGCACAGGGAAAGCTGGGGTGATTGTCAGGAAAGCCTTCCTAAGGAGGAGACAACTGGGAAATACATTGCTAGCAGAGGCTGTGGGGAACCTATTGCATGGGACACTGATATTGTAAAGAACTAGGAAATGGTCTCAAGGGGAAAATAGAAGAGGGACCTAGGACTTTTCCATCCCTAACTCATATACTGTCTACAAAGCCCAGCGATGCTGCTAATGCTGCATGTCCATTTTGGTGAGCTGCAGTGCAGAGGTCCCAGTCCATGCAGATGCTAAGACACCCCTCTGAAATTTCCAGATGACGGGAGGTGTTCACTCCATGTAAAAGCCAAATGCCAGCTCTTGTGGTGATAGCTATGTTTTCCCTGCTGTTTCACATAGGAATGGTATTTATTTTCACTTTCTAAACCATGTAGTGTTGGGTTTAAGGAGTTTTTGCATTTTCGGCCACAAGCGAAGCAGACGTGAGGAATGCCATAGCTGTCCTCCTGGTTGTTCTGAGAGTTAATGAATAAACCACATATAGGGTAAACAGGTTTATGCAAATACAGAGCAGCACTTTACTATTATTTGTATTTTCAATGCTTTTGTAACTGTAGAAGTCACATTTTTGTAAAACCTTTGCAGCTGGGAAGAGGAAAGCATGGTACAAGCAATTCAAAGAATTGTTTTAGATGCAGCACAATTTACTGGCTTCTCCAATAGTAAGACCTGCAATACTAAATAACGTGCTTCCAAAACAGTGTTGAAAACATTTTGCTCTCCAGTCTCAGGACATGTGATCTGAAAACACAGGCTAAATATATCCCCCCTGTACAACTGCTTGCTCTCTTGCACTAGAAAATCCATTCTTTACTCTTATTTCTGTGTAGGAGAAAACTTGCATGCTGTGCCTACCAGGAGAGCCTGCTTTCCCAGATGCTCAGAGCAGGCATGCACACACCAGCCCTAAGAGCACAGCCGAGCTGAGCTGGGGACCAGGGACTGTGCAGCACTTGGAGCTGGGCAGCAGGCAGCTGCCAGCCAAGAACCAGCATCACGCAGGCCAGAACTGGTCTCTCAGCCTGGCCATGCCTCCTTGACAAAACCCCTTTTCCCCTTCACACCAGGACAAAAAAAATCACAGAGGTCAGGCTATGGCGTAGAGTGGGGGATTTTCTATGTTGTCATCCCTCCTCCTCAGCAAAACATCTGCTGGAGAAGAGCTGCGTCACCCATGGAGCAGTGAAGAAGGTGCAGTGCAAAGCCTGTGGAGTGCTGTGCTCAGGCACAGGCACAAAGGTGAAGTCGTTGGAGAGATGCTGGTGGGTTATGGGCCTGGCTGCCAGGTGCACTAAGTAATGCTTCTCCCTGTTTTGCCCCTCTTGAAGGTACGTGAGAGGAGACAGGACCATTTACAAGCAGCATTTAGCTGTGCTGATGCAGTTGAGGACCTGTAGGAGTAGCCATAAAAAGCACCTCCCTATGCCCCAAGGTGAAAACAGTGCCGGTGGGCTGTGGTCCCCCAGCTGTCCCCCCACCACACGGCTCAGAAGGACACGGGTGGGGGAAAGCAGAGCACTCTTCTGGCAGCTTATTTCAAAGCAGAGGACACGGTGGTGGCTGGAACAAATTAGTCCCCATTTGTCATTTCTTGGCCTGTAGGGAGAAGAGCTGGCGCCCAGGACTTTGGCACACAGAGGCAGGAGCAGCCCCTCAGCAAGAGCCCTGGGTGTGCAGCCCTCCCCGTGCAACGTGCGACAGCAGTGCTGAGCGGGACACGGGCAGCGAAGCTCGGGCTTTTCTTCCTTTGATGGGCATGGAACACGCTTCCACATGGTATGAGGGTTGGTCTTTATTTTCTTCCTTTTTTATTTTTTTTTTTCATTTTCTCTTTTAACCTTCTTTTAGCCTTGGGTTTGCTTTTTTTTTTTTTTTTTCCTTGGAAGATAATGTGTTTACTAACTGAGAGGATACACTCGTTTCTGGTAAAAGGAGCACTTTGACAATTTCCACGACATGTATAATTTACTTAAGGACCGTAATGGCTGCTTCTGAGCTGTGTGTCACATAAATAAATATTCCAGCAATTTTTAACATGCATATTATGTACTCCATAGATCAATGGCTCCTTTGAAGCTGTTACAGTTTATACTCGAAGTTCCTATTCAGGCATTTTTTAATACACATTATTTATTCAACAGGCTATCTCTTCATTCAGAGATGCCAGTGTCTATATTTGTAGCAGTCTAACATCTATATCTTGTTTAGAATATTTCAAAATTAATATTGTTCAGTCTTTTCAGCAGGTCAGGAAGACCTCCATAAAAATGTGGGAACAGGCAAGAATAGTGCAAATGAATGGGACTGCAACATACATCCATTTTAGAGCAGGTTTTTAAGACTCCTTTCTCTGCTCTCGTCTACCTTTTCCACCAGCCCTAAAAACATGGAATGGGTTGTGTGTGTGGACTGCAGTGCACATAATGAGTCCTCGGAAGGGTTTGGGAAGAGAGCAGTGCCTGGCTTCAGAGGGGCAGGAGGACAGGGTGCCATGGTCCTAGCATTTCCCTTTGACTTCTGCTGTGTTCATCCAGAGCCTGGGAATCCCATCAGGAGCACCATAGTGCTGGGGGAGCAATGGTGTGAAATAATACTGCCTTCTCTGGCTTTAATGAGGAAGCAGTTTCTTGGTCCATTTACAGGACAGGCTCAGCAAGTAAGAGGTAGCAGAGCAGCACTGGTTGGGAAGCTGCCTCAGGGCTTCAAATGCCAACAGAGTTTTGTTGGGGTTGGGATTTTTTTGGGTGAGCTTCATCTCTGAGGGCTGCATGCCAGGCAGTGAGCACAGCCAGTGGCATGTGTGAAGGTGCAGGGTGCATGGAAGTGAAGGCATGCACACAGGTGACTTCTTGCTTCTGCAGCTTTTCTATTCCCAGAGGGTAGGGGAGAAGGCAGAATTTATATACCCACATCAGCAGAAAGATGCAAGGGGAACCAGTCAAGCTCCCAGATTCTTGCAGGAGTAGCCCATGAGATAAGAGGGTCTATGACCTCAGTGCAGGATAATGAAGGAGGAGAACCTGGGCTGAGAAAGATAAAGTTCCTATTTAAATGCAGACATCTGCAACAATAGAGGTGGAAACATAAAAAAATTGCTATCGAAGTCATTTGCTTGTAGTATGAAGGCTTTTGTCTCACCTTGTTTAAATAGTCCCACTCCTATGTTTAGTTTAGTTGTGTTAATATCCCCCAGAGGCTTCATCATTTGCTATTGATGAGCATACCAAAAAAAAAATAAAATAAAAAAGGCAAAATGTTGCTGTCCATGCAATTAATTCTCTTTCCAAGTGCTTAAAATTCAGCATGTCCCTTCAGTTCCAAAGGTGCTAGATCTTCAAAACCAGCAAGCTGCTCACAGTCAGCTGGGAAACCCCAGGTTGTTTTGGAGCACATAAAAGCATTCAGTGCTGATAAATACCCACCCTGTGTTTTGCATCTTCATAATTTGGGATTTCATTTTCTTGACATAGGCAATAAATAAAACAATAAATAAAATATGCTCCCTGCCTCAAGGACATTTCTTTACATAAGCTGCAGCCTGGTATACAAACTCTTTCCAAACCAGCTGGTGCTACACATCTACCACACTTCCCAATTTAAAGGCAGAGACACCTTATGTCTGAGTACAAACAACACTGTTTAAACCATAGTGGGAGCAGCTATGGAGAAGGCTTTTACTGTAAAGCAATAGAAATAGGCTACTGCTTCAGCTGGAATACAGGCAAATTGTTCTTGTTAGCCCTTTTTGGTGAAAAATGCTTCTACCTAAAGCATTGGAAACTCCACTGACTCAGCTCTTGATCAAATGCCCACCAAAGTCTTTCCATCACCTTCAGCAGATGTCAAATGGCAAATTCACATGAATGAATGGGTACATTTAATGCTCTTTAGTGCTCTGCTCTGCATGGACAAAATCCCATTATATCTCATCCAGGCCTCAGTCGGGAACTAGGTTCCACAAATTTTTACCGATTTACTCCAGACTTGCACTGTTGTCACTGGCATAAGAATTTGGCCACAGCCTTTGACCAAGCACAACAGCACTAGGGCTCCCAGTTTTTAAATTTTCCACTATTCTAAAACCATGATAACTCTCTATGCAAAGGCTTACATGTGACTCAACAGCAGGAGCACCTCTGGCAGTGCTAAACCGTGAAGGAAATAAATTGCAAGGCCAAACGTGTCCCCAGTGTGGCTTTGGACTCTGTCTCCTATTCATCTCAGTGAGTTTGGGATTATGGCCTGTTGTAAACACCTGGAGAGTTATAAAATCCTCTTTGCTGTCACAAGATGGGTTTTGAGTTGAGTTTTGCCATGAGTTTGGCCATGAGTTTAGCAGATGCAGCAGGGTCGGATGTTTGTTACTATTGATTGCTGGAGGTGCTTAGGCTGTGTTCGGCTTGAATGCTAAATATAAACAGAGATACCAGTCTGTGTTTGCTTGAATTCACTGTAATATTAAGACATATGCTTGTATCTGTGTTGCAGGGCAAGGCCTTCTTTATTTGGCTGGGGCAATAGCCATACTGAAACAAACTGTATTCTGTTTTCTTTCAGACAGGTGTGATGGCACACCTGTGGAGCTCAGGCTTGAATAGCAACTCGTAACCTTTTGTGGGTAAGGTGGGGGGCAAATCCTGCTTAACAAGGATGTCAAACTGATCTTTGTTCCCTTCTCCCAACCAAGTATCTGTGGCAACAAACTGGAGACAGGTAAACAATCAGCTTCTGCTACCGCAAGCTTTCCATTTACAGTTCACCAGGAGCTCTTATTATATGAAAGGAAAGGGTGGATGTGGTGTCAACACAAGGTAATAGTAATATTATTTGAACAGGTGTGTGGGGTGTTGCTAAAGTGAGAGAACGGGCAAGCGGTAGGGAGCAGTTAGTACAGGGCTGTGCATGTAATAACCAGAGCTCACCCGTGCTCATTATCATAACAATCCTGTGCAGTGATAGGTTTCACAATGAGCTGGTCTGATTTACCTGCTCTATTAAACCAGTTTTGTTGTTTCTTGCTTTCTAACTCCCTGCTGGAGAAAAGCCCAAGAAAATACATATGCTAAAAATTCAGTGAGCAGACCCGCTGCACACATAGCTACAGATAGATAACCCACCAGGCCACAATTATCCCCTAGACTCTGCTCCTCCACAGACAACTTCACTGCTGATTTACATCAGTGGAAGTGAGAAGGCAGATTTAGTATCTCAGGACTGCATTACAAAGGGCTGGCAGGTTTGCAGCATGTTAAGGCACCTTGGAATAGCTAGAGCTGAATACCTCAGCAGTTCTGTATATACATCTAGTCTCTGTAATGCAGTTAATTTTAATAATGTATTTCCAGTCTGTGATATCTGTTATATTGATAAATATCTGTGATTCAAATGTATATTAATCCATATAAAGTTGGATAAATATCCATCCTCTCAGCAAGAAAACTGCATGCCACAATAAAGAATGGAAACAGTAAAAATAATCTTTCAGATTCTACTTCCAAATGACTAATTGGAATCACATTAGAAAGGATTAATGCAGTAGGTACATACCTTGCTGAAATTTGCATGTTTCCATTGTGAGAAAGTGGAAAACAAAGGAAAAAATCATCCCCTGATATGCTCTTGGAGATATATGCTGTGATTCACTGAAGACAGCTATGGAGGTTATAAAACAGAAATTAAGAGATGATATAAATTATATGAGGGTGTTCTAGACAATTAGACAACTCGTTGGTCCATTTACAGTGCTCCTCATAGCTTTATACCAAATCTGATGAAAGACTGGCAAATTGTAAGCAAGGAAATGTTGCACTCCCTCCTGTCCTTAAGCCTTACTTCATTTGGTGAGGTCTTAATGCATGTCCTGAATATTTTAATGAGAAACTACAGCATGCCACTGGTTTGTGCAAACAGTAGTTGTATTATTACAGGGGATGAATTAATCTTCCAGGAGTCCATTTGTGTTACTCAGATCAGGCAGGGTTTATTTGCAAAGGGCTGACCCTGCTTCCTGGCAGGTTTGCCTGGAGATGCCGTGCCAGATTCCCTCCAGTCAATGCAAAAAGATTTGGCTGGCATATCTCAGGGACTGTGGGGACAGCCACATGGCAGGGGCTGCCACCTGAGGGAAAGGAGGATGAGCAGCTGTGGGGACAGCAGCACCAAGACCTGGCTTCAACAAGCTCCTTCAGGGGTTCTTTAGTAGGTATTTAAGGTGGGTACGAAGCAAGAATCCTCCAGCTTGGGTCTGCATCCTTCTGTTAATGCAGATTTAGCCTGAGATCACAGAAGAAACCTTTATTTCAAGCATCTTACTCCTTCTTAAGCAGAATTGCTGCAACTTCAACATTGCCCAGTGTACAGATATCATTAAGTAAATGCTTAATAGCAGGGTGGCTGTCATCTCAGGACAAATGTTGTAGAAATCCCTTGTTCGTCACATCAGGTGTGAGTCTTCAATACTGTAACATCTGTTATTTGTTAGATGCAAACAGAGAAGGAAAATGGATATTTGCCCTGTCCTGGGCTCTTCAGTGATTCAGGCAACCTGGCTGAATGTGGCAGAGACAGTGCTGACAACACAGTTACTTCAGGAGGGTAACATTGCACCAAAATTTGAGTAGGGGGTAAACTAAAAAGTGTTGTATTAAGCTTGGATGCCCTCTAGATTTTTTACAGTCCACTGTGTACCTTAAATTTATCTTGTTCCTTAAAATTTCCTTGTAGAAGTCAATGCTATGCTGCTGTTCAAGCAGACCAAACATTGGATGGACTGTTCACAAACAGGAGGTAAGTCATGGTCAGCTGAAAGGAGAATACTCTTGATTACAAGGGTTCAGGCTTCTGGATTAAAGTGAGCATTTTGATCTTTCTGTGCTTGATTTTTTTCCCACAAGAGGGCACATATTTTGGGGTTACATCACCAAATTCTTGCTTTGGATGGGTTGTGCCAGTTTTTAAGCAGGTAAGTAACAAAAAAATGACAGCCTGGTAGTTTTTTAGGCATAGTTTGAAGAATTTCATCATATCAGGACTTTAATAAGAGAGCCGTGGATTCTTTAATTGCCTCAGTGACAGTTTAACACTTCTTTCATATATGGTATTCCTCCACAATGCATGTTAATTCCTTGATCATAGATGGGAGGTATTCATTAATATTATAGACCAGTTAAGAACTTGGGGGGTCAGGTTTTTCGTAAATATAAAGTTCTAGCAACACAGCACTTCATCCATTAACTGTGATTTTCCAAAAGGAGATGTATGTACTGTGTGACGAGTGATCCTCACTTGCTGACATTCTTGCACACTCTTGGGAGTCGTGCCCTTCCTCTGAAGCAGCCTCAGTAACATGCTGCCCTCTTTTGAATTTCAGGCAGCGGTGCAGCTCCTGCCAGAGGCTGCCCAGGGAGCCAGAGGCATCACTGAGACCTGAAAGATGCTGGTGACTCCTGCGGGGCTGCTGTATGACAAGAAAAGGCAGCACTATATTTTATACTATTAAACAGAGCTAGGGGAGTTGTTCTGAAGGACCCAGCTTCTCTAAAATATAAATTCTCTCCCCTTTGTTTTGAAAAATTGGAAAACAAACAAAGATTATAGAATCATGGAGTGGGTTGGAAGTTACCTTTAATGATCATCTAGTCAAACCCCCCCTGCAGTAAGCAGGGACATCAGAGCCCTGTCCAACCTGATCTGGAATGTTTCCAGGGATGGGGCATCTACAATCTCTCTGGGTAACCTGTGCCAGAGTTTCACCACCATCATTGTAAAATTTTTAGTCTGGATCTCCCTTTTTCAGTTTAAAATCATTACCCTTTGTTCTGTCACAACAGGCCCTGCTAAAAGACTGTCTCCATCTTTCTTATAGGCTCCTTTAAGTATTGAAAGACCACAATAAGGTCTCCCTGGAGCTTTCTTTTCTCCAGGCTGAACAACCCCAGCTCTCTCAGCCTTTCTTCATAGCAGAGAAGTCCCTCCCATCCCCCTAATCATTTCTTTGGCTCTCCTCTGGACCTGCTCCAACAGGTCCATGGCCTTCCTGAGCTGGACACAGTACTCCAGGTGAAATCTTACCAGAGCAGAGAATCACCTCCCCCAGCCTGCTGGACATGCTACTTTTGATGCACCCCAGGACAGAGTTGGCTTTCTGGGGTGCCCTACTCCATTGTGGAAATATCTTACCCAGGGAATTTCATTGTCTCCAGTGCCTGAGTAGAGGGGAGACTAAGTCCTGAAGTTCTTCAGACTGCTTTAAATGAGTCTTCACTCAAATGGCAATAATTTCTTTGACTGTTTGGGCTATGAGTTTTGCTGAATCCCCACCTAGGTCTTGCAGCTGGAGGAAAACTTCTTTTTTCTGGTAGAGCTTCTTTGAAGAAAAGAGGATGCAACTGGCTGCCACTAGTCCTTTGCACCAGAAAATAAACACTTGGGGTTACTCTGGTGTATAATAACCCCAATGTTTGCCCATCAGTGTGGGATCACTGATGTGGTGGCNCATCCTCCTATCCACCAGGACTCCTAGATCTTTTTCCCCAGGGCTGTTCTCCAACAGATCAGTTCCTAGTCTGTACTGATCCATGGGGTTGTTCTTTCCCAGATGGAGTACCTTACACTTACCCTTGTTAAATTTCATTAAGTTTCTCCCTGCCCATCTCTCTAGCCTGTCCAAAAAAAACCAGCCTTGAGCAGATTAGTTGGAAATTGTGTCTCCAGCTGGGGGGAGGAAGATGTATCTTCAACTCTTTCTCCTCTTCATTGGCAAGCACCTGCACAGATAGGGCATACTCTTCCTTCAAGGAGGGAATATAAAGGAGACCTTGTGGGAAAAGTTATGCTGGAGTAAGTGCTAGGTGCAACTTCCATTTTCCAGGTACAGATATTAAGAAAACCTACTCTCCCTTTCTCCTATACACATCCCTTTTTGCTGGAGGCAATGGATGACAAGGTTCATTACATCATGTGTCAAGGAGACTGCCTATAAGGAGAAAACTAACACCCCTAGGAGAAAGGGCATGCAGTTTTTGGTCTGTAGCATCCTAGAAGATGCCACTGCACATGTGAGAACCAGGTTTCCTGGATATCAGATATTGCATGAGAGGAATCTGAAGAGGAGCATGAATTGCGGAAGGAAGAAAACCATGCATGAATACCTAAACCCAAGATCTTTTTCTTTCCTGTTATTATTCAACTTTCTTTTTTCTAAACCTACATCTCCTCACCAAGCCCTCTTACAGTTCTCAGAAGTTAGAAGACAGGTATGCAGCATGGAGCAATAATCAAGCAAAATGTTGGGGCTAACATTAGCTGTGCATCTTGTTAGTTCCATGATCTGTGCAAAAGGGCACTCTGCTTAATATTTATCTCATATTTCTACACCTACAGATTTTTTTTTGACAAAAAACTGAGGGTAATTAATCCCAAATACC
Source organism: Bucco capensis (assembly GCA_013396975.1). Taxonomy (NCBI): domain Eukaryota; kingdom Metazoa; phylum Chordata; class Aves; order Piciformes; family Bucconidae; genus Bucco; species Bucco capensis. Next base: position 242,014 of record VWZO01020496.1, on the reverse strand, counting down.
ATCTGAAACAGGGTAAGCAGAAGGGGACTGGGCGGATATGTCACTGGTACTGTGATACTATCTCATGTGTATTAAATAGGATACAAAGTAATAAAAATAAATACAGTATTGTATCAGTTGCAACTCAGGCAACAACAAAATATTGCCACATTTTTTCTTACAAATATGGCTGTGTAGTGGCTGCAAAGACCCCTAAAGCATATAAAGCTCTTATCTTCATACATTTCCCTAAAGAATAATAGATCAGTCGGTGCTCTGATTCTGTTTTAATAATGTACAATTTACAATTCATTTGGTTACCAAGCACTCACAGTGTAATTAATTTCACAGACCCTTTCTACACATTCACATGGTTTACAACAGTACAATGGGGAAGAGGGGAAAATGTGTTCCCTCCTCCTACTGTCATAGGAAAGCGCATGGATGGTGTGTCACTTGCTGCTGCAGGGGTAATAGACAGGGCTGTTTCCCTTTTCCTTCTGCCCCTGGCTCCTGCCTGCCTTTCCCATTCCATGGATATGCAAACATGAACATGTTCCCATGGGGGATGTTACTTCAGGGATGAGCCCAACTCAGCCTACCACGCCTTGGGAGCATCAAGCAAGAGCTGTCCCATCCCTCTGGGATGCAGCAGGCATGTGGCCCACACTGCCAGCCCTGCCCTGAGATGTGCTGGAGCAAAAGTTAAGGTGAGCTCAAAGAGAAAAAGCAGGTGATTAGTATTTAATGCCTCTCACTGATGCCTCCCCTTACCCTCACAGCCAGGCACAGAGGAATCTGGCAAGAGTATAGGTATTGCTTTGGTCAGGAGTGACTGCCCATCTGAGACTGTCAGCACACAAGCCCAAATCTATTATTGTTTCACAAAATCAAGACAGGAAAACTGGAGGGATACTGTCAAGAAGCCAGCAGAATACACTTTGGGTGTTACATTGCCATCCTGTTATTTTTCCCTCTATAAGGAATCTGTACAGTTGCCTGAGAGACTTAAATAATGGAGTGTCTCTGCAATGAAAGGGGTTACTGTTCTGTGATGTCTTGCACATCAAAGCAATTTTTTCAAATCTACATTTACCTCTTTGATAACACTGGGAGGAATTCAGCAAGTACAGAGAACTTGCAGGTCTGCACATCCATTCAGAGTATGATTTGACAGTGCTATTCAAGTGCTGGTTTTCTTTCCATTATCAAATAAACAGGGGTTTCCTTTTCTGAATTTCCCAAACTTGCTTTGCCTTTTTGAAGTTCTTAATTCTTATACGTGTGCAATATATTTATATACCTATGTGGATATTTGTGTGTGTGTACATGAATACACATTTATACGACCATATGTGCCTGAAGGTAGAGGTCCCAGTTTGTGAAGGTTCAGCACACAATCCTGGATAAATACACAAGTACTCACACTGAAGTGAAACATAAAGCTAGCCTTACTAACTTTCTATAATTACAGAAGTAGTTCCTTCCTTTATTCCTAGATGTTTAAAAACTGTGAAAGCTAACATTTTCTTCTGGAGGCTAAAGAACATTGTAAGTCAGAGCAGTAAATGTTTGATTAACCCCTGCAGGGACCTGTATCATTGTCACAAGGCATTAACTGTATGAGGTACATCGTTCTCTTGCACTGCCTTTGCATCTGCCTGTGGAACCTTCTGGCATTCAGCCTATTGATTGGGTTTCCTGGTCTCTTACTTGAACAGAGATGTGGGGATGCAAAGGCCATGAAATGCTGCTTTCACATTTTGTTTCCATACAGCATTTGGCACCCAGTTTGCCAACATATTGAAGACTTGCAGCTCTTATTTTTGACATACATAGGAACTTGATTCTTCTGTGCATCAGGGCATATCTATAAATGTAAGTGTAACCAAAAAAAAAAAATGATTAAGGGCATCATGTATGTAGTTGTAAAAATAACAGCAACCAATGTTATTATTATCAGTTATTTGTATTTGTAACATAATCGTAATTAAAAGCTTGAGTGGTTCCTGTGCCACAAGGTTCACTTCACAAGAGGGCTCAAAATCCCTCCCCTGCAGTCAAGGTTTGCAGGGGGTTAAAGCAATGCCTGTGTTGTATGGGAGGGCTGATGGGTTTCCAGCCCCCCAGGAGGGTGCTGGCCTCTCTTTTGCCCAGAGAAAACACACAGGAAAACCTGATGCAAATTCTTCCTAAGATGTGGGAACCTGAAAAAAATTTGGTTTTAAGCTCTGAATATCAAAGGGTCAAAATCTAGCCTTCAACCCAGGTGAATTTTGCCTGCACTCAAGGAATAAATGAATTCTGTATAATTATCTAGTATCTGCTTTTTTACCTATCTCATTTCTCTCCCATACAATATTCCTCTTAGCACCATTTCTCTTTTCAGTTCAAGAACATTTTATTTTGGTTTAGTGTTGCTCAAGAAAGGAACACAACTGTGTTCGTAAAATTCTCGCAGGCATCAACCTGATTGTGAGACAAAACTCTCTACTTTGAATTTCCAGGTCTGTATCTATCAAAGCAAACAATAAAAGCATAGCATTGCTAGAAGTATTATTTGCTTTATTTCAGCATTTTTTTAATATTGAAACCAAACAAAAATTTCTCAGGCAGCAAAGTAAAGTTGACAATGTTTAAACCCACAATGGCTTAAGAGCATTGCAGAAATGATAACTTTTACCAGAAATGCAGAGAAAGACATTTTAAAAAGTGATCTCCTATTATTCTTTTCTCTGAAAAAATTATCTGGCAATCAAATCAAAAAAACAGCTAAACCAAATCTCTTCCTTTTATGATCACTAGGGGAAGAAAGAGTCTCCTTTTGTTTCTTTGTCCATATTGAATATGAGATGGAAATGAGACAGCCTCTGCAGTGAAGAAGTCAGGGGTCCAGGCTGGTGTCCACATCACCCCTAGTTAGTCCTGCTAGTCACCTTCCCTCAGGTTCCCTCCTTGTGAACCCTCAAGGAATATCACAGTAGAAGGTTAAATGTGCTTTGACATGGAGGCCAGCTGGAACAGGATGGCCCAAATCCTTTCTCCTAATCCTTCCAAAATGCCTGTTGGGAACAGTCCCTGGAAAGAGCTAACACCTGAGCTACATCCAGGGATGGCTGGGAAGAGTTGAACTTGACCCAAGCCAAAATCATGCCAGGGACTGCTCTACAATTTAACAATCCGGAAAATTGAGCTCCAGCACCTGGGGATGTTCCCTGGCACTGTTCCCTCCACTATCTGCATGTGGCCACACAGAGCAAACCCACTGCATAAAATAGCAACCTGATGACTCTTCCAGTGCAGGGCTGCACATTGAAATGCAATGCAACAGACACTTTCAACATGCTGGCCAAAACATGACACTGAAGTTTTGCAGATCAGCTAAGAAGGGTCACGATCGTTTTCAAATGAGAGCCTAAAATTTGCCATAAAGGGAGTCTGATCCCCAAGTTGAAGGGAAGTCAAGATAATACTTATGTGGCTTATTTGTGAAGAGCTACCACTTGACTTTCCACAATGAACTTGCCAACGTAAAGCTTCATGGAAGGAATGCAAAACAACCAGGCGAAGCTCAAAGAAAAAAGTGCATTTTTGGTTAAGGACAAAATAATCATGTCATCTCGAGACGTGACAGGCCAACTGACATAGCTTTGATTTTACCACCATCACAACCTGGTGCTTTCTGTGATCAAGATGCCCACAGCTGTAATCTAATGTGATCTGGAACTTATTCACTGATCACAGCTGTGTAATTTCAGGTAACATGCTTCCCTTGTTTAGTTTTGTTTAACATTGTTAAATATATAGTCAGACCATCTGCACAGTATTTTTTGTAAATTGGAAATTACAACCATAACTTCCTTTTTATATATCAATAAACTAAATAGCAAAATTTCAAAGGGATCCTTCTCTACCAAACACTGAAGCAGAATGTTTGTCCCACGCCACACCATTGCCTAATTGCACACTAATTGGACAAACGTGATTAAATATTTCAAGATCTTTACTAATTGCCTCTATTTTAGCTTTAAAATTTGCTTGCCACCAACAAATTTAATGACACTGGTGTCTAGTCATCAGCAAAAAGCCCAAGAGTTGCTCTTTAAAATGTACCTAGTCAGAATATTTACTGATTGTGCATTGTTATTTCCAATGTAGCCTAATTAGAAATCCAATCAGTTCTCTAAGTCTAATTATACTTGATTTGTAGATTCAGACTATGATACATAATGAAGCTAAGCAGCTAACAGTAAACGTGCTTGAAATGTAACAATAAGAGAAATATTTTTAATGCATGCCTTGTTATCATTTTAGAAACTCCAAGTAATATATGAGATCAAACACAAAGGGAAATACAGCGATTTATGACTCAATAGATTTCTTAAAAAGCCCATATTTTATCCTCCAGCAGTATAACTGCTGGATGTTTAGCGTTTAAAAATATTTCCTTTGTTTGTTTACTTATTTGTTTGGGCAAAATAGCAGCATATATTTTGTAGATACTTTGATGACTCTGCTTGGTTACATGTATCTCAGAACAATTATTTTTGCCCTGTATTTTAATTGGTATTATGTCTCAGAAGCTGGAAGCTGGGTGAGAGATGGTTACTAAGGTAGCAGTTCCCTTTAGCTGAGTCCCTACATCCTCAATGCACCCTTAATTTACTCTTCTCTGCAAGAAATATCCTTTAGGGGCCAAGGGCCAGATGTTTCTTTTTATTCCATGCTGTGCAGGGAACACATCTGCTCTGCTGTTATTTTTTACCTCAGTCCTACAGCCTGAACATTGCAGCTGCATCCTTGCACCCGTGTTGTAGGATCAAACTAAGAAAGTGTCACTTGTTTTGTAGGCAAGGCATTGCCTACAGTGTCCTTTATTAGTATTTATTTATGGTAGCAAGCATTTGGATCATGCTTAAGTAACAAGCAGCACAAACATTTTCTACAGAACAGACAAAACTTGGAGGAAGGAAGTCCATCAGCAAGTCACCCCACAATCAGTGGTTGCTTCCCTGTTGTTCCAAGAGAGGAATCAACAGGCAGCCATGCTTTTCCACATAGTAAACTATAGAGTTATCCTGGAGCTTTTCAGAAATCAGCTTTTTTCATTGCTACCTCTCTAGCTTGGTGGTTTTCAGCATCACTCATGGACTTCTTGGGGTCCACTTGTTGCTCCTAAAGGGTTCACTAAAGGAAACAAAGCTTGCTATTTGGGATCTTCAGATTGTTGAGGAAGACACCCTTCCTTCACTAGAAAAATGTTTAGGAATCTACAGATTAGAAACAGTTAAAAAATACCTGGTTTATCTCATATGGAAAAAGACATCTCTAATCTGTGATGGAAAGAATTATGATTCCAGATGCCCTGTGAGGACAGGAGGAACAAGGTAGATAGCTGTTCCTCAAGTTGTGGCAACACCTCTCAGAATATGAAGGCTAGGGAGAGAGAGGAAGGGAAGGCAAAAATAAGGATGTGAACAACAAGGTTAATGTTGACTTCTGCTTAGTAAGAAATGTACATGAAGAAAGCAGTCATTGAGAAAAAAAAGGTTTTGGTGAAACCATATGGCTTATGTATGGGCAGTACAATCATGCTACCACATAACATCATGGTTTTAAATCTTTAGGATGCCACCCCAATGGGATAGGTTACCATGGAGCAGACTCCAGCTTGCTAGAAGCTCAGTCAGCTGTGGAGCCACAGGCTGACCAAAAGACCAGCCCAGTCTCCTCCATGACCTGCTCAGTTCTGACTGAACTGCCTGGCCATGCTACACTGACACTCTGCCATTGGTTTTGGGGGATCCCTGTCAGGAAACACATCAAATAGCTTTGCCTGGTGGCAGTGTGACCTGTTGGGTGTAACACAAAAGAAGCCAGTGAGGGCTGCTGGTTTTCATGCTGGCTTCCTCCACAACCTCTCCAGCACCAGGGTATAGCCTTGGCACATTCTGCCTGAAAGCCAACACTCACCAGCTTCCCAGAGCACTTGAGCTCTATAGATAAATAGCATGGAACAGCAGCTGGCTATTATTTTCAGGCTTCCAGCATGCTATTTTGTACCACATACAATGAGATAAATTTTAAATTATTCTTTTTAAGTAACCACTGTGACAGTGTTCTTTAAAAACAAAAACTGTGAAGTAGAGTTGTTGTTAAGAACCTGGCTCTGCTTTAACAGTGATGTTTGAAGTATTTTTCTATGTCGAGTCTAAGGCTTAGTTTCCCCCTCCCCTCTTTTTTTTCTCTGCCCCTTAAAATCAATGGCAGCAAGGACAACATTTTAAAAAAAAAGCAAAATAGAATATTTCAGATACATCCCACACACCAACCAGTGTTCAATATTTTATCTTTCTTTACTTTTTTTTTTCAGCTGTGTGCAATCAGCCTTGAAAATTTCCTTTGCTTTCAATTCTTTTACCTTTGATGGTATTCAGATTGCAGGCTATGCCTTGGCCCCTCATGCCACACAGTCTTCTATTTAGATTATTAAAATGCAGCACTTGCTTTTTCATTTTACTCTGTTTACAGGGTATTGCTTTTATTGATTAATGTCTCAGTCTCAAGTCAAATGCTAATCACAGAGGGAAAAAATGTAAAAAACTCAATACACTGATCTGTGGTGCTTGGCATTGGAAGTAACTCACTAACTGAGCTCTGATTAAAGCTTCAAACTGGAATCAGCTTCACCCCATTAATGCAGTGGCTGAGAACCTGAACTTGGACCTCTATGACCAAGGTGTGCAATGTGTCCCTATTTCTGCTCACATCATGGGGCACGTGAGTCACAGGGAAGCAAAACTAGAAAAATTGCATATTTAGCTTTATTTGCCTAGAATTGTGATTTTTCAGACTCCTTTATCTCTTTTCTGCCACAATGGTGGCTCCTTAGGACAAGCCTGATGTGTGTGTTGTGGCAGCCATGACAATAAATAGAAAACTAGCTTGGAAAAACAAATTAAATCCAGAAATACAAACCTAAAGAAACAGCAAATCACTCTCTGCTCATGAAACACCAGCAGGTGAGTGGACTCTGCCATATTGCTTCTGCAGTGCCAGCCACTGAGAGTGTAAGAAGGAGCACAACAGGCTTAAAGCCCCTGAGCATCATGAGCAAGACAATTTTGTTGCATCTAAGTGGAAGCAAGGTCTTCTTTGCCACCCCAAAGACAACAATGTTCTGACTGCTGTTTCTGTGAGGAGCTCTTCTACATCCCCTTTACTCCTTCCTAAGCAACAACACCAGCAGCAATGCCATTGACACAGGCAAAGAAAATATAAATGAGAGCCAGAGCTGCCTCTTGCCCACTGCCAGCAAGCACCACAACCTCCATGTCACAGAGATGCCTTTCTGCACACACCTGTACTTTCCTTACATGAAGCCCACAAGAAGCTGCTAAGACTGACTGTGTGCAAAGTGCTGATGTGTCATTCTCTGCAGGTTTAGGACCCATGTGATTGAGGCCCCAATCAAGGTAAGCTCTCAAATGTATTTTAAATCTGTTCTTTTTCTCCTTGGCATGTGCTTACACCAGGTGCTTAACTGGGAATAAATGCTTAAATTATCTTCACTTCAGTGGGATATAATCAAAAGCTTCGACTCAAAGGTATGTTCTAATGTAAACAGTGATGCTTTCTTGAAGCAGGATGTAAACTGTGACTCATATAAACACAGAGTAACACATTTAATCACCAAAAATCCTTCTTTGTGGTGCAGTATACTTGTGAGCAGTTTTTCTCTGCTTGAAATCTTTATATGTGATATATGTAAAGCTAAGATGACTTTAGAATGTGTTTAGAGCCTGGAAGAGGTTAATTGATGCTTTTTTTTTTCCAAACCAGAAATCTTTCCTTTTTTTTTTAAAAAAAAAAAAAGCTTTTTTATTCCTTTCCCATTATACTCTCTTTCTCCCCCTTTTCCTCTTATTAATAAGGTCTGGCCCTCTTTAGCATGCAACAAGAGCCTAATGAGCCATGCAGGCTTCTGCAATTTTTTCACTGTTGAAAATGCCTGACACTAATCTATGCCATTTATACTAATAAGAGGTGCATCAGCTGATACTTGGTGCAATGAAAACATTTCAAATATAGTTTATTGAATTGCAGGTAGCAATTTCTCACAAAGTTTACTCTGCTGTGGAAATAGATGCCCTACAAGTAACACAGAGCTGTGTCTATTGCACAGTACACACAGCTGAAAAAAACCCAAAACAGTCTGATGCCCAGTGATATATTAGCTTCATATTTTATGTAAACATGTCAAAGAGATACTCCAGGAAAATCATATCCTCCAGATTTCTTCTGCACACTCTGTTTACAGTTTATATTAGCAGTGAAGTGCTGACCTAAAATATGATGCCACATTTTATACTAAGTGGACATTAATTACTGCTAAATTGCAGGACAACTCATCAGGAGTTTAGGCTTTACATATGTATGCATACTACAACAATTCAGCATGATTAATGATGTTCCGGTGAATGGCCACGATTTACATGTGGAAAAAGCAGGGGGGAGGGAAAATTCACTCCTTAGAACTATTTTTCCTCTGTTGTTAATTCTGAGCTTTACATGTGCATTTCTCCACTAGCTCATTGAAAGCACTTAACTCTGATAGAGCTCATCTGATTCCAGTTACAGAAGAGCTGGTGTAGTGATGATAGACGAAGGATATAAGTCAGGCAAGGTTCATTGGGAAGGGCAATATCTCTTCTTAGAGCAGCAGATGCAGCTGGAAAAAGCAGACAAGCTTTTGGTGCATGATCTTTTTCTCAGCTTCGAAGCAAAGGTTGCAAATGTTTTTCCATGTCAGGCCCGAAGAATATGCCTGAAACTTTTTCCAGTTAAATAAGTCAATCTAATAAAAAGCATTCCCTTTCCTTCGAAATCTCTCTTTATGCATGTATTTTGGAAGGGTGGAAAGTATTATCATCTCTGCTTTAATGATGCTGAAGAAGGGAAGCTGGGATGGACTGAGCTGAAACCCAGACCTTCTGGCTGCCTGGGCACCAGAAGCCCAGTTTCCTTCCTCTGCCTGCTCTGCTGCTGCCTGCTACATGAAGACAAGGAGTTCCAAGAGAGGAGACTGCAATGATTCACATTTCTGAAGATGTGCCTCAGGCACATAGTTACCCCGTGGTTTGGAAATATGAATTCATACCTCCAATTTAATAGGAAATACAAGTGCACACTGTGGGATCCTATTTCAATGTCCTCCTACCTGCCAAGTGTGGGGAGTAAAGCTGGCCACTCCCCAGAGGCTGCAAACTCACTCTTTTTGAGGAAGAAGGAATAAAGGTGAGGAATAGCAGGCCTAGGAGGATGGATATGGCACAAAAATTCACGAATCACCCACCACAGGCATATGGAAAGGTGGCATGTGGCCAGTGGCCTTTTGCAGCATATGGATCAGGTAGTCCAGTGGCAGAGGATGCCATAAGGTGGTCTTCAGCCAGATTTAGAAACTAGGTGGGAGACTTTCTCATCTAAGCAGGATGTGACCTGCTAATGATACTGGTGTCAAAGTGTCCACCCCATTTTAGCAAGCCCTGCCTAGGAGGTCACCTCTCCCAGGTACGTTGTTTCTATGCAAGTTTGCTTGCCAGCATATCTATCTCTGTCCAGAACGGTTTGAAGAGGCATGCCATCACCATCATCAAGGACACATCACAAGGCACATCTCCTGACCCAAGCTGTGGGGAGAACTTTCAAGCTCCTTGACTGGGAGGTGAGGAGGCTTGGTGAGGCTCCTCATGACTGACAAAAATGAAGAATAATTATCACTGTGTTGAATGAGGTCTGTGGCATCTCCAGGCCAGGCTTCCTTTCCAACAGCATCTGCAGTATTACTGGAAGCTGTGGGAAGCACTGTAGTGGACAGGTGCAGATCTACTGCTGAAATGTCTTTCTGAGTACTAATGAAGCAGTGTCACTTGAAGTACAAGGGTAGATGTCCTTCAGAAGCATTCTTCCACCTCAGGCAGGAGTCCCATGGATGCTCTTTATTTCCACCCATGAGACAAGACTTCAGTCATCCATAGGTTGAAATGGAAATAGATTTAATAAAATAATAATAAACCCTCCTATTAGTAATACTAATACTGATAGAAAGTACCCAAAGTTATACTCAGCCCATGTGATGGTGGTGAACTGCACATTCCCAGCAGAGAATTCTGGATTCAAGCAGTGAGAGCACAACAGCTCCAGCAAAGGTGTAATGGTCACAGCAAACAGGAGGATTGGCTTCAGGGGCAGAATGATAGGTAAGACCCTTCAGGGATTGCGACCACCAAGGACAAAATCGTGTCCCCAGTAAACTTTCCAGTTTATAGGGAGTGTGATGTTTATGGTATGGAATGTTTCTGTTGGCCGGCTTGGATCAGCTGCCCCAGCTTTATCGCTCCTCCTGGCTTTAACACCTGGCTAACTCAAAACTGCTAAAGACCTAGATTGCTACGGAGAGTTGCATACCATAACGGGACCCAAAGGAAAACAAAGCGTCCTATCAACTTTAGTCTCATGAATTGGATGATTCAGTCTTCTCAAAAATCCAGCTTTCCTGAAGAGAAAATTTCTTCTGCGATTGTATCCAAGTGAAGCCAGAACAAGACTGTAGCCAGTGATTTCTCATCTGCTACTTTATCCGTTAATACTTCTCTGTCTGTCTGCATATCCTAGATCACGCTTATGAGACCAGCCATGGTCCAAGGTCCTCCTTGCAGCCACTGCAATAAGACTCAGCAAGAAGACAGCTCTTGCCCAGTGTGCTTGTATTCCTTAGTCCCCCTGTGTGCAGGCCAAAGGTGAGGCAGAGACCATGTGAAAGGGCTGAGCATCCCCTCTGCCAGCAGTGCTGGCTCACGTGGGCCAGCTCAGAGCAGGCTTGTGGTTGCCCACACCTGCCCTGCAGGCTCTCCACATCAGACAAAATGATAATAACAAATGCAGGCAAGCAGCCTAGCAGGCAGGAAACTCAGCTCACCGCTTGCCATAGTGCTCCAAATTGCTGATGTTTTCCACTCAGTACATTCCCTTCAATATTCAGCGTAGGTCACGGTGATCTGAGTTGTAATGATCCCTCTCCTTTCATTTGCCTTTCCTGACATTGCTTTAGCAATCCTGCTACTCCACTGGCACTAGGAAAACTGTTCTGTAGCCCCCTTTTCCTTCCTCAAATCCAGAGAAATGCCCTTTGATTTATCCTCTCAGCATTTGTAGCACTGGGGGCAGATTGAATTGTGAGCTGTCTGTGTCTGTAACTCATTCCCTGGACAATTACTGGCCATACACATCCCAGCACTACTCTCCTCTTAACCTTCACCAGCCTAAGTGTGTTAACTCCCCAAAGATTATCAGGCTGTCTGAAGGTGTGATTGAAATGAGCTTGGCTCCTCTTGAGAAGCCAGTGCCCTAGCCTACTAAATCACCAGCTCTAATCTTGAGCACTTAAGCAAAAACAAACAGAATAATCTTCCAGAAAACACTAATAGCACAATGTCAATACTCACATCATGTGTGTCAACTGCCCTATTAATTATTATCATTACCTGCCTTCATAAACCAAAGGCAACTGCAGTTCTGGCACTGTGGGAAGCAAACATTAATTGGGAAAAAGCCTACAGAAGCACCTTTGTGCATTTGCACATTTCCCTTCTCTCCCTTGCACGCACATACAACACAAAGTAAAAATGTACTTACATCTACTACCTTGCACGCATGTATGTAGACACACATGTATTTTGTATGCACATGTATACACTCTGTGCAACCTACTGATTTAGTTGAATATGGCATACAGAGGTAGGCACCTTCTTCCTGAGCAGCTTATTTTGCTCTATATATTCTTAGCCTGCTATTGAAGCACATGCAGCTATACACTTCAGGAGGATATTTCTTATGCCCTGCATCTCGACATTTTCCGACAGATGTTGGCTAATGTGGTGGTGGAAGGTTCACTGTGGATTCAGTGAGCCCAATAAATCTTCCTCTTAAATGCAGACACTCCAGCATCCCAGCATCTTATACCTATAATACATTTTAATTACTTGGCTATTCAAATTATACTAAATTAGATCTGCACAGAACTGCATCACGGATTTCTCAATTTACATTTAATCCACGGGAAGCAAAATAATAAAAAAAAATGGCAAGAGCACTTTTTATTGGAACTTGCAGGAGCTACTGAAGTCTGATACCTTTAAAATTATTAAGTGACAAAGATTACTAGCACTAAGATTCTACTTTGCTTCCCCATTAGCCATTTAGGTGACAGCTGCTGTATTACACATAAAGATGAACCATTCCTTGAGGGATGATAGTGGTTCCGCTGTGACACTACTGGCATAAAGCATTATCAGACCATAGCTGTGCTTAGAGCCATCACAGTCTCCTAGGCACCTATCAGTACCCTCATTATCTGCATCACAGAGTGTCTAGAAAGAACACTGCCAGGCTTCACAGCTTTGCAGCTCATTTGAGAAGCGGAAATTAAACATCCCAGGAGAAAAAACAGGCACATTGTAACAGCACCAGTGCTGTACACACATAACATGTTGACTGCTGTTGCACTGACTTCTGTCTCATTAATTTAATAGGCTCCTGGACTGGGGATGGGAAGGTGGAGAAGCAGCCTTTACAAGCAGATTACTGAGCAGGGCTCTCTGCAGTGATTGTGAATCCAGATTGGAGTAAGAACTTACACTGAACACTGCCACACTTCAGATACCTATCCTGACTTCTGCAGCTGCCATGTGGTGAAATAAAGCAGAGAGAGGCAGCAAAATTAGCTCATCAAATACCTAGTGTGTGCTTAGATTATCCTAGACCCCTGTATGAAGTAGAGGAAAGTAGCACAGGTGCCTTTGCAGGCACTGACTGTAGCTGCATGCCTGTGCGAGAGTTAATAGGAATGTATTCCATGGGGACTGCTGCATTCAGACTGGGTCGTGCTAGCAGAAGCAGTTTTTCAGCAGCACAACTCGACTCTGCTCTCCAAAAAGGGGTTGGTATGCTTTCTTCCTCTGAAAAAGTAACATTCACTCATGTGGTGATGTCCAGCAAAAAGCATAGCCCTTGCTGAGGTTTCCATAGGACCCGAGCAGAGCATGCATCTTTCGACAGCCCTGGGGTGACTTGCACCCTGAATCAATACATTTAAACAGCTCTCACTTGTGCTGGAGCCATTGAGTGCATGTCAGGGAAGAAAAATGGACATGGGCTTCTATTCTGTTCCCTTGCCAAATTTTGTATTCAAGAGAACCTGAAGGAATTTTGAGATTTTAGAATTTTCTATTGCGTTGTTGTTACTCACTGCAGGTGATTTCATGCACATTTAAGTTGATAAGGACATTACAGGAGATGTCAGTGGAAAGAGAGCTGGTTTGAAAATGTATATGTTGTGAGAGACATTCATTTAAGTGATCTCTCTGCCAAAAGTGTGCTTGTGTGCCTCTGTGTCCTCACTCCTTATATTTGCGTGGATGAGTGATAATAGAGATTTAACAGCTGGACTCCATGATTAGTGATTGGACTTGATGATCTTAAAGGTTTTTTCCAACCTCAACAATTGTATCATTTTATAAGGTAGAAATAGAAAAAAAAGGTGAAGTCATTTTTACAGTCTCTGAAAAGTCACTTCACCCATCATACAGGAGCTGAATCCCTCAGACCTTACAGTTCTATCCTATTAGGTTGTCTAGGTGCTACCCAAGGTGCATGCTCAGATATGGGAGAGAAAAAGGAGCCTACAGTATGCATATATATGTGCCCTTGTCTTGGCATTCAATAATACAGGTTTTTTTCTGGATCATATAACAAAAAATGCAGAAGATGCTTTATCTAGGAACATGTACAAACCAGTGACAGCATGAAGAGCCAGTGGGAACCTTGTTTTGAAAGCCCTGTGGAGAATATTGCCAGAGGAATTACACTTTGTGTGGCTATTAAAAATAAAAACACATGCACACAGAGAGTCTCGGCATCTCATCTCTACCCCTTGGAAATGTCATGGGTCCTTGAGTCTATACACTTTTCTGGGAATTCCACAGCCAGTAAGAAGGGAAACTGGAGCCAGTATGGTTCAACTTACTCATCAGTGATCTAGATGAAGGAATAGATTGCCTCCTCAGCAGTTTTGCTGATGATATAAAACTGGGAAAATTTGTTGGTACTCCAGACTGCTGTGCAGCCATCCAGAAGGATCTTGATAGGCTGGAGAGATGAGCAGAGAGGAGCCTTCTGAAATTCAACAAAGGCAAGTACAGGGTCCTGCACCTGGGAAGGAAAAACCCCATGTACAAATACAGACTAGGGGCTGGCCTGCTGAAATTCAGATCAGCAGAGAAAGACCTGGGGGTCCTGGTGGAAGTTAACCATGAGCCAGCAGTGTGCCACTGTGGCCAAGAAGGCCAATGGTATCCTGGGGTGCATTGGCAAGATCAATGCCAGCAGGCTGAGGGAGATGATCCTGCACCTCTACACAGCCCTGGTGAGGCCCCACCTGGAGTACTATATTCAGTTCTGGGTTCCTCAGCACAAGAGAGAGTACATGGAGCTCCTGGAGTGAGTCTAACAGAGAGCTATGAAGATGATGAGGGAGCTGGAGCATCACCCCTTCAGAGGAAAGGCTGAGGGAGCTGGGCTTGTTTAGCCTGAAGAAGAGGAGGCTGAGAGAGGGCCTTATTAATGTATATAGTTATCTGAAGGGAGGGTATAAAGAGGATGGAGCCAGGCACAGCCACTTGTTTTCTCTGCCTGCATTTCAAACTCTAGGTCAGAAGGCTTAAGGATTTTGGAAAGAGGGGATAAAGGTTTACACAAGTCTAACTTATTCCTGTGTGCCCTCAAGATATGTAAGGTGGCTTTCACTGATGTCTAGCATCTGATTTGAGGGGCACAAGCATCGCTGCAGACCAATCTCCAGTGATTTAGGTGGTGTTACAGAAGATTTACAGAAGTATAATTAAAGGATTCTTTTCTTTTGAAACTGTTCTGAGTCAAACCTTGGAAGAAAACATATAGGGATTAATATGAACTTATCACCCCTCCATTAATTTCCAGTGACAGACCCATTTCTTTCCATTCCAGCTTGCTATTGCTCTCAAGGTAGTAAGTTAAAAAAAGCCAGCTCTACTCATCTCAGAGGTAATTGAAGTCATGTCTTCTTCACTCTTGGTGCTTTAGACCTCCAAGGAAATGGACTGTTATTTTGTCCACATTATCCAAGAAGACCATAGCAATTCTGACAGTAATTGAAACTGAAAATAATCTAGCCAATCTGTTTATATGGACTGCATTTTACCTACCTAACCAACTAGAATTTAACCTGCCTCACCAGTTTGTTCTGAATGCAAGCTCCTTTTTTGCAAGGCTTGCAGTAAAAGGAGAAAATTTGCTTTATCTAGTTTTGCTTCTGAGTATGTCACCTGGACCCCCAAATATTATTCTTCTTGGGTTTTTTTATCTTGTACCAATGAAATGACTCTCTCTGAAGAATTTCTGCTACATGGATTATATCAATCTGCTGGGAGAATGAATGATTTTGTCAGTTTATACCCAGTATTCTTATTAATGCTATCCTACTAATTTTCAAAACACATATTAAATATGTGCTGTAAAAAAACAACAACCTAAAACAAAACAATGTACAAATCTTTCAGGAATGAGAAGAAAATAGAGAAAAAAACAACAAACTTTGCAGTCATCTCTCGGATGCTGGATTCTTCCAGACTCACAGCTGCTCGCATGCCTTCTGCCAGCTGAGTGAAGAGTTTGATGTGATAACAAAAGAGCTTCCCTAGAAAAGCCAAAAATATGTCTGTAGCACAGCAGCTGACCAGCTCAGCAGCATGGGTCACTGCAAGCACAAACTGCCTGCTTCTCTATTCATTCCTCTAGCTCCTGACTAAATGCTGAGTCAAGTGTGAGGGCACAGACCATATTCAGATCATTCATCACGAGTGCCACCACGATTTCTGTCCCTTGATTTTGCAGGACACCCTGGGCAACAGATACCCAGTGTCACACATAGCTCTCTTGAAATCAAACATCACGGGGTTGCAAAATGTGAATGTTTAGAGACACTGGATATGGTCCTGTATCCTTTTAAGGGTCTTTGGTGTCCTGGGGCTTGAGGACCTCTCTCTTTGCAGGGACACTATTGCTGGTGGCAAATGACAGCCACTGAGAGCTGTTTTGTTGAGGTCTAAGCCCTAAACATGCACTCTCAGCCCCACTTTCCCCTGCTGTGTCAGCCAGCATTTATGAGAGACAGTGGGAAGAGCCTCTTGGTTGACATACCCCTCAGGGAAGGAGAGGGTAGAAACATATCATATTGGCAGTGACTCATCCTGCTTAGATTATCTTCTCCTCCTAAGACACTAAAGATACCTCGGTGATGTCAGCTCAGGCTGCATAAAATTTTAGAATGATGACAACGATGGTTTTAAGCCTTCACTTCTCCCTTTAACATTAATGCCAAAAGCACTGATTTTTCAAGCAATCAAGTGAAGAAGTGGTAGGAAGAGAAGTTCCCCTGGGTGACTGCCCATGCTCCAGGTCGAGTATCTCCCCCTCCACACTCCCATGCTGGGGAGTGAAGGTTGCAGAGTTGGTGCAGGGCACACAGAGGAGATCTGCACAGAGGATAAGAGCTGCAGTGTGGATTGTAAAAGAAAATTATGCCCCAATAATAGAGAAACACGCAGGCCTCTCGTTTGGTTCACAGGCTGCAGTGCTCTGATATTATTAACCAGATTTATTTCAAGGAAAAGGTCACTTTATGAAGCGACTGTGTCTAAACTTTGTTCAGATAAAAGGCCATTAACAAAAGGCAGGCTTTGGGAAAACAAGCAAAACTCAGGCTGTGCACTCAGTAAGCACATTTTCTAGTTTTCAGTCAAGAAGTCATTGGCAGTGTCACTGCTTGAAAACTGCATGGCTCAGACATTTCTAAACCCTTTTAATCCATCACAAAGGGCTCCCTTGATTGTTGCTTTGTTTTTCTGCTGCTGCCCTACAGTATGGCTGCCAGTGTATATTCCTGATAAGCAGTGAGCTATGCAGATGCTGCTAGGTTTCCCTGCCCTCAGTACCATGCAACCTGCCAAGGCCTGTGTGTGGGACACAATCATGTGTCACAAACAACCAGGAGAGGTGACGCTCTGTTCTCCCCTTGTACTCCAGGAAACTTAAAAGAATACAAGATTAATTTCCACGGGCCTCGTGATTCAACCCATAAAAGTCCCTATTGCAGTAAATGGAAAGTTCTGCTGAAAAACCGAGGACACAGTGAAACCCCTGCAGTATTAATGCCATTTTAATCCCCCCAGATTCAGAGTTTGGCATTACTAATGCAATTAATTGTGATAAAAGAGGGAAAGCACCAGCTCCATGCCTTTGAATATATACTTCAACATAAAATCCATCCTGAGATGTATAGGGAAGCTATGCCTCTCTTCTCATTTGGATGAAACCCCAGCATAGCCTGTCCTCCTCAAAAAAAGCACCACAAAAGTCTAAAGGACATACTCAAAACCATCAGCAGGAACAAGAGTGCAGCAGGTAACACAGAGGGTCTCAGCACAGCAGCAAGGTGACCACCTGAGTAAAATGGCATGTGGATCCCCCAGGAGACCATGGCCCACACCATCTATATAACCTCCTGGACCAAGCTACCGAGGAAACAAAGGGAGCATTACAGTTTGCAGTAAGCAGAGCAATGGTCTCTTACTTTCACAGTTCTGCATTACTTCTGCAACCTCTCTTTAAAGCAGCACATTAGGGCAGCAGCCCCATGGAGGCTTTGCCAGGGCTGGCCAAGCACTGTGCACTGCCAGGTGTAATGTTAGCAGAGAAAACATCTGAAATGGAAGACCAGCACAACAGAAACCCCATCAGCAATTCTGTGCACTTAACTCAAAAAGTAGCACAGATAAGAGAGGACTAGTGCCTCATCCCAGGTGCAAACTGGGATCAAGAGTCCAGGGAAATGAGCTGTTTAACTCAAAGCACCCTTTTCCCTTGCTGCACCCCAAAAGCAAGCAAGTATGTATGCTCAGGATGCTCAAGTTGTCCTTTGCTGCTGGCTGCAAAATGTTTTCATTTTATCTGTAGGACAAGAGCATCTGATGAGGTTGACCATGAAACTCATCCCTGTGAGGAAATAGGTTACATTTTTACCCACAAGTGGTTTGGGGGAGGGGATAATTTTTTTTTCCCCGTTTGGTTTGTTTTGCTTTGGTTTGTTCATGGCTTTTTTCCACCTTTTTTTTTTCTTTTTTAGTTTGTGGCTACACAAAGAGAGGAAAAGCAACAAGATGCTCCTTATGAACTAGGGTCCTTGCAAATGTTACTCTGAGTGCTGAGACATGGCACAGGCAGCACTGTTGTGCTCATACCTGAGCTGCAGGACAGAGGACTGAGCAGCGAGTGCAGCCAGAAAGCAAACAGGGACACACAGAAGCAGGAAGAAGAGAAGAAGGGATGGGAGGGGGGAATGAAAAAAGGAAATGAAATCTGCTGATCTCTGAAGATCCTGATGAAGCACAAATGGGCCCTGGGTTAAGAACATCTGTGCATGGTGAGGGCTGGGTGATACCAGGAACAAATGCAGCAGAGGAGATGAGAGTGACACATGCCTTACATTTAAAAGCCAAATAGAAAGACATTTTCATGCCATTATTTTAATACTAGATGTTAAATGCCTGACATTAGCAACAAGAAATAGCCACCCCAACAATTTTTAATGAATACTAATGATGTTTTAAATTAAATTTCTAAACTGAAAAATATCACCAATATCAAACATTAGCAAGACACATGAAATCTTTACCAATATGTATGAAGGCTGCTTATTGCAATATCCATGATATCAGCTTTTACAGACATTGTTTGCTTGTTTGACTTCCTGCTGGCATTCTCACAGCTCAGCCCTGGCCACCTCTCCCCTGCAGCTGCTCCTTCTGCAGCACCATTATTTCCACCCAGCCTAAAGCATCAGGCACCAAATACCACAAAAGTGCTTGGATCTGAGCAGCTCTTCCCCGGATGATATCTCACTAGCAATGAGGGAAAAGAGGGGTTAAAAGCCCTGATGTGTTTTTAATGATCTGGTACAACCTTCTGAATTATTGCAGAGCAAAACATCAGATGTAGGAATAACTGCTGGTCTTTACCTTTTTGTTACTGACTGGCAGCCTCAGTCTTTGGTCCCTCTTTTGTCTTCAAACAGAAGATGTTAAAGAGGATGTAAAAACATTACCTGCATCACTACAGGCACCACACAGAGAAGCTGAAGAGTGTCAACCCCCAAATCTTGATCTTGTCTCATGTTTGAAGCTCCTATCTTATTTCTCCATTTGTCTGCTAAATGCATTTACCCCATTACATCTGCAAGCTCTTAGAAACAGGGGCTGTATCTTCTTCTATTATATTTTTCTTTCAGAGACCCAGGGTGAGGGGGGCACCTTATTAATATGAAGTCACAATGATAGGAAATAGCACATGAAAAATATTGCTGTAAAGAACAGAAGGCAGAGTAGACTCACTAAGATGTAAGATTTTCAGCAGGATTTGTTTTTATGTATTTGGAGGAATATTCTCTACCACAGTGCTTTCCTCAGCCTGACCAATGAGCATTATCTGGAGTAAAATGGTATATTAATTTCCCTTGACAATAATTGGAGCAGCCTATGATCTTAGCAACCCTCTGGGTATACTCCTAAGGTCAGAATGAGAGTGTCACAGCCGTGTTGCTCTTTTATGCCACTCCCTGCGCATCTCCAGGAAAAGCTACTAATCCACTTAAACAATTACCTTTCAGAGGAAGAGGCAGAGGAATTTGTATGAGGATACCTAATGAGAGACTCAGCCTGTGAAATATTTGAAAAGCTTGTGGAGCGAAGAAGTGGAATCCAACTATTATCTGACATGTAGCACCAATGAATAAAATCGGCACCAGACTGAAACCGCCTGGTATTTTTATTCATGTCTGTGCTGCAAAGTGGTTGAAGCCTAAAGCTAATGAAGGAAGTAATATGCAATTCATCATGGTGTAGAGAAAAAAAGACAGATAAACATAACTCTTGACTCGTGTCACGTCAGTACCTTTCAAACATCTCTTTGGGGAGATGTCTGGGGAAAGGACCATATTTTCTGTGCCACTTCTCAGCTCACTTTCATGCTATTTCAAAGAGCCATGTCCCCAAACCCTGCTCAGGCTGTGAACAGGAAATCCTCTCTGTTTCTTGCTGCTCACCTTGCACATACATACAAAATAAGGAAAGGTAATCAGTAATCATGCCTGACTTTAAGTTAATGGGGCATAATATTGGAGGCAAATAGCTAAGTCGCTCTTCCAAGTCCTGGGGATGGTGTGTACCACGAGACCGTTGCTATGCCTGCTAAGGGATGACAGGATGCAGGGACAGTGCATGCCTGTGCTGGGATCACATTGCCTCAGCCCAGCTTGCCTGACTGTCCCAGAGAAAATCTTGGCTCTGGGAAAAAAAAAAATCACTCTTTGGTGGCTGCCATGGACTTTCTATCTCTGCTAGCAAGTGAAAGTTCCTTCTCCTGTCCTCCTGTGTTCTGCATGGCACTGAGAAAATACTGAATGCAGGAGGGACTACAACTCAATCTGGGGCTGGCACTGCCTCTGCATTGTGCGTGAAGGTCCCGGAGGAGCAGCCCTTGCTATTCGAGATGGGACACTTATTTTCCCTTAAACTACTGCCAATGCTGATCTGGAAAGGGACTGCACTCCAGCCAGCCTTCAAATACTCAAAATCATGGGGAAACAGCAGAAAGAAAGAACTTGCTTAAAAAAAAACAAAGATTGAATTTGGCTCATTTAATAGATTTGCTGACAAAGAACTCCCAGAGGTCAATCTACCCCAAAACCTGAGACTTCACACCCTCTTCTGGTATGGCACTTCATGGGAGGAACATGCTTTGATCATGGGGTGATCTGGAAGGACAAGGTCCCACATACAGCTGCATGGGGCTAACCTCTGCCATGCTGGCTAGGCAGGGGGACTATAGGAGGCTGTGGACACCTCACTCTGTCCATATGAAACCTGTCCAGCTCACACAGGACCCTGCAGAGAGCAGTTGACAACAGCCCTGTGTAGATTACCCTCTTTCTGCTGCCATCACACAGCAGTTGCAATCAGCTGAGTGGGATGAACTGCCCACTCCCACTCTGTGACCTCTTCTCCAAGGGAAAGATCCCACCTTGGGACAGCAGCTATCTGGAACAGTGAATATAGTGCTGGTGGTAACTTCACAGCAGACATGTATGTATGTTTTCCATTTTTTTCTGTATCTTAAATAGCCAGAACTGCTACTTGCCTGAGTATTTGGGGCACTGTCAGCACGCTTGTATCTGCAGATTGGCGCATCTAAAATTTTAGTTGTGATTTCAGTCAATTTGCACTTTTCCAAAATGGAGCAAAACCTCATAAAGCACAGATCTAATGCATATAATACCAATTTGCTGAATGTCAGTGTATACTGACCTTCTATTACAAACACTGGCAGATGGCCATTCCTTTAGTACTCAAGAGTTGCTTGAATAGGAATTCAAGTGATGGCTTAGCCTGTATTTCGCCTCTGCATCAGTGCCCATAGCAACACACAGTGGTAGCCGCCTGAATGCGATGCCTCTGCCACCACCAGCTCCTTTCCAGCACAGCAAAGCCATTGGTGATCCCATGACTACCATATCCAGTTCTGTCAAAGCTAAGTAGCAAGAGAGGACTTCCTGGGAAGAAGACAGAAGCATAGGGGCTGCCAGGTGGAAAAGCTCAGCCCAGCCACAGTGAACTGAAGGCAGGGTCCCTCCGAGAGCCAAAGCAATGGTTATGCCTGTAGAGCAACTTCTGCTTTGTGACACCAGTGAGAGAAAGGAAAACCAGTCAACCTGGGCTGAATGTCGTACAAAAATGGACCATAAATGCAGTCTAATAGCTGAGGAAAAACTCTTTGAGTAGCTAAGGAATGCCAGCTCAGATCAGACACTCGCTCTGAAACGAGGTGTGCGTGGCCAGCCTCTGTGCAAGCTCTGGCTTCCTGGGACTTTTTGTCCACAAAAACTTTGCTGCTGTGTTCTGACAGCACAAATTATCTGTATTAGGGGTCTTTTTTCTACCCATCCCACAAAGCCTATTTCCAGAGCTGAGAGCCTGGCAGTGCTCCAGCATGATATGTTTGTCCCCAAAACAGGTATAGCCTACTATGCATCGCTCCAAATTTGTTCCTTCCCTTTACAGCATCCCTCAAGCCTTCCATACCAGAGCACACACAGCCTGCACATTTTGGAAACTATAAATGTGCTCTGACTGCTCTGGAGATTGGAAGTGCCATGGTGAGTGGCCAGATGCAGTAGCATCCTATGCTCCTGACGTCTTTTCTTCCAGTGCTATGCTTTCTCCTTCCAATGAAGAGGTACTCAGACATTCAAGGCCAAGCTGGGTGACACTCCTGTGCAGCAAGGAACAGATAAGCAGCTGAATTCCCACCTCCCAGCTCATGCGTGCAAAAACAAACTATGGGTTTAAGAGTTGCATTTCCACATACCAGATTGAACCTGTGATTGGGTTTGTGAGTCTGCTGGCAGGCCCACTGCCATCTTCCAAGTTTGGTTTGCATTGATGCTCAGAATCTCAGAGATATTCCCTTCCAGCTTCTTGTGGTTCTTTTAATAGGATGTGGAATTTTGGAACCAAACTATTTAAGCCTTCTGACAACAAACCACATCTCCAGGTGCCTTACTCCACAATAAAAATCCATTGTAGGGCCTTGTCCCCTTTACAATGTGGATTAATTTTAACCCTCACAACAGCCTAATGGAAAGAGTGTGCTGCGCTTCAAATGCCAAACACTTGCTGAAAGCTTTCCTTTGTTAGTGCCTCCCAGTTTAGTCACCACCAGCTTCTGAAAAGATTCCACAGAGTTAATGTTTCCATTTCTTTTAATTCTCTCGCAATGATGACACAGCCATAACACAGCTGTGTTCCAGCTCAAAGGAGCCGAGTGCGGATGCTGCCCACTGTTCCTCGGCCCCTGCTCTCTCTCTCTGGCTTGCAAGTTGGGCTGATGCTCTTGGGAGGATACAGTGACATTTTCCTATCTGGGGTGGAAAAGTTCTTTTAGAGGAAGCCTCTTTTTTTTTTCTCCCCCCTCCCCCTTCCTTATTTCTTTTTTTTTTCTTTAATTTGACATTTTCTCTGTGAAAAGCTGACCTAATTTTCTGGGAATAATGTAGACAGTTACACACTCGATGCATTGCGCTGGAGAGTTTATAGATAAAGCTGAACTATTTTATGGTTCAATTATCCCAAAGTACAGGGATCCCTGTTGCATTAACACTTCACGAAGATAATGCAGTAGGGCCTTCCTTGCTCTTTTCTGTGTGACTAAGTTAGATTTGCCAGTAAAACCTTTGCTACAGCTCTCTTACCACAAAAGCCATTAGCACTGCTAGTTATAAGAGACACATTAAAGATATTTTCCTCAATGACTGTGTCTAGTGTTAGTATTCATACCAATTCCCTGCCCTGTTCTGGAGCAAGTTTTAAATTGTCTATTCTGATGCACAAAAGATAAGGTGGAAAAGAGTCATCCAGGGATGGGAAGAGGCAGAGAAATGGGAATGAAGCAGTGGCACAAGGGTTGGCAGTGGCACAAAGGCTGTGGCAGAAGCTGGTTGCTACTGTGCTGCTTGGATTGATCCTGGGGAGGTGTTAGGACGTGGGTGTCCAAAGCATTCTGACATGACCAGCACACAGCGAACAGTCCTTTCCCACAGCAGGACATGGGACAAGTCATGCTGGGATAGTCCTTCTCCCTGTTGGGTGGGCTGTGTAGGAAGCTGTAGGAGACTGCTGGTACCCTCCCATACCAGTACAACCTGCTAGATTAGGTTGTGGCCATCTGTTATTTTAGACTAAAATAGGGTGTACCCCACCAAGGAAAGGAAAAAAGGTAGTGGTTTTAGCTACAAGCTTCATGCAGGGTCCACTAGACTGAAAATGTGAGACAAAAGGGATGTAATTGTTTGGGCTACTCTACTCATTTAGGAGTTTTCTCTTTGGTGAAGTAGGAGGACTCACTGAAACCCTGCTTGGGTACACTTTTCTACTGATCCAAACAGGCATGCAATTCAATGATAGATTTGGGGGTTCATCAGATTTTTCTGATATTTCTGGGGTTTTATTCCAAAAGAGCAGTTTTTTAGATTTGTTATTTCACAGAATCTATAGGTCAATGCTTCTGTTAAGTTAGAATGTGCAGGTGATTTTTTTGTGTAGGAATAGGTGTACCACCATCATCTTCCTTGCTGGTATCTGATCCAGGGCTCAGGAATGGCTTCGAGTTCTCCAGCCATAGCTGACTGTCCTAGAGATATGGCTCATATTGAAGGAATTTGCTCTTCATCTGTTGCTGCTGTGTGCTTTCATTTCTATTAGAATCTAATTATGTTCAGTGATTAGGAGTGCTAATGGGTATAACAATCCCACAGAAACTTACCTTTCAGAAAAAGAAGGGCAGCAAAAATATCCAGGAAAAGAAGGAAAAGAGAGGAAAAGAAAAGGAAAAATAACACTCTTTTTTTTTTAATTCAGGATAAAGAAAAAGATAAGTAAATGCAAGTGGCTCTACTTATCTATTAGAGGTTGTTGTAAAGACAAATTAGTTAATTGCTGCAAAGTGCTTTGAAAATTAAAAGGGATGTATAAGAGGTGATTATTATTATTCACAACAATCTGGTAGGTGAAGCATCTGTCTATTTTGCTTTATATATCCTTGGAGCTTTCCCAAAGCAACGTTAGAAGAAAGGAAAAGACCTAAAATAGGAGAAGAACAATCCCAAAATGGAGAGAAAAAGCCTGTGACATTTGTGAATAATAAAAATAATAAGCTACAGATCAGATTTAAAAAATACCATCAGGAGTATAGAGTAAGAAAGCTACACTGAGGTGTATTTGAACAGGTCTTAATGGATATGGAGATCATTAGCAGTGTGCTGATACTGCTGAATTGGCATGGAAAATATTAATTTAAATAGGAATATCTTAGTCTATAGCAGAATTAGGATGCAAATAAGTCAATCTCCTGTTCCCTATGCTTTGGCCTTTTGGTACTAACCAGAATGTGTATTTTTTGCCCCACCTTCTGACAATGATAAAGAATAAATTTTTTATCCCGTTACAGTATCTGATGTAATTCTGCAATCCAAAAAGCTCAAAGATGATGTAATGAGATCAGTAACTTAGGCTACAATTAAATCACACATTTGTCTCCAGAAGTTGTAGAATAGCATCCAAGCCTCTGAATCCTTATCTTATATGCTAACTTCCCTCACATTGGCAGTCCCACCAGACCCCAGGGAGCTAGTCATGTGCTTATGCTGAGCGCACACAAAAGTGCTAGCAAGATCACTACATTAATTTTCAGCATCAGAAAGTAAAATAACGCCTATACTGAGGCAAGACTCCTCATGAGTCTGTGGACTACAGCATTTCATAGCTATGGAAGAATTAATTCATTTTTTTCCTTTTTTTTTTCCCCTCTTCTCAATATAGTAGCTAAATTATCACTTGCTCTAGCTATGAATCACTTCAGAGCTCATTCCTTCAAGGTACCCAAAATTCCCTCAGGTGTTTTGACATAATTCTATTACATCTTATTTCTGTTTAATATTAAATTCTTTCCTGCATGTTTAAATAAACCTAGAAACCTTTTTAGGGAACACAGCTTAATGGGGAACTAAGAACATGTGCACTGAATGTCACTATCTTACATATGTTTTATTATTAATGGTAATTCATGCAGAACCAGCCACTTCACAAGGAGAGACTAAACACTCAGAGAAAGCTAGGTGCTTCTCTCTGACCTTAATTTGTTTCTGTACTTGAACACTGGATTCCCTTTCAAAAAATAATTATTCCCATAAAGATTAAAAACTAATAACACAGTCTTTTTCTGGGTGACAAACAAACACAAGTTTTTGAGAATGAATGCAAGGAATATATTCTTAGTGTCTATTCCAATAAAGTAAAGGATAAAAGATCTCCTCCTAGGTCAGGATGTGGGTGTCCTGAGAGAAGGGAGATGGAAGACTGGGCTTGATTGTTCCCATGTGTTCATGATGTTTTCTCTTTTGCCTGTAATATATGTTTTCTTACAGTTTCTGCTACTAGTTCACTTGGAGGGGCCAGACAACACCTGAGGTTTTTCAATGGGCTAGTGACAATAATTCCAGCATTTCTTCTTAATGGCCTCTTCATTTCACTGTGTGGATTAGCTGAAGACTAATACAGCTTCCAGGGAAAATGCATCCTTCTCACAGCTCTCTTTTCTGAGTGAACACTGTATTTAGTGCTCCTAAGACTAGGTGGGTCCAGAAACTCAAAACAGCCTTATCAAAAACTCATCAAATCCCATAGAAAAACTCCCTCATGAGAAGGAAGGACAAGGTGTATGTTTTGGTCTTCAAAGATAAGGAGTGGGAAGCTTCTGCTGTTAGGCATCTTCTGCCCAGACAGGAGAGATTTTGGTGTGGTGTCTCTTATTTCTGATGAAATGGCACATCCATCCAGGCAAGGGCAGAGCTTGGGGTTTGTCTTGTGACTGCCAGACCCAAAGTACTTTCTGTAGCTCACAATCTCTCAAAAGAAATTTGGTTTTGGTGAGGCCATACCTCAAATATTGTGTTCAGTTTTGGGCCCCTCACTACAACAAAAACATTGAGGCATTCCAGCGTGTCCAGAGAAGGGCAACGAGGCTAGTGAGGGCTCTGGAGAATAAGTCTTATGAGAAGCAGCTGAGGGAACTGAGGTTATTTAGTCTGAGGAAGAGGAATCTCAGGGGGGACCTTGTCTCTACAACTACCTGGAAGGAGGTTGTAATGAGATGGGGGTATGTCTCTTCTCCCATTGATAAGACAAGAGAAAATGGCCTCAAGGTGCACTATAGGAGGTTTAGATTGGATATAAGGAAACAAAAATCTTCACTGAAAGAGTTGTTAGGCATTGGCACAGGCTGCCCAGGGAGGTGGTGGAATTACCATCCCAGAACAGGTTTGAAAAACATATAGATGTGGTACTTAGTGACATGGTTTAGTGGGCATGGTGGTGATAGGTAGATGGACTTGATGATCATAGAATCATAGAATCATAGAATGGTTTGGGTTGGAAGGGACCTCTGGAGGTCATCTAGTCCAACCCCCCTGCAGTGGCCAGGGACATCCCCAACTAGATCAGGTTGCCCAGAGCCCTGGCAAGCCTCACCTGGAATGCCTCCAGGGATGGGGCCTCAACCACCTCCCTGGGCAAGCTGTCTTAGAGGTCTTGTCCAACTTTAATGATTCCATGATTCTATGATTCTATAATTTGCCCAGAAGGGTAGTGGTAACAGAGGAAAATGAGGTAGGTTAGCTAAAACAGAACCTTCACCTCACCTCTTCCAAAGTTGGTGCTTTCTTAGGAGATTCACTCATTCTTCAGTGAGCAGGGAAAATGCTAATTTGGGTGGTGCATGGTGTTTCCCACCAGCAATCACAAGTGATATATCACTTCAGACATACTGAGCTACACACACAGAAATGGAAGTATCAGCACTAAATTCAGATTTACCTTAGCTGAAGTATTTACATGTTTAACGTTACCATAAAAGCTGAGTATTAACAATTCTTAAAGTATTTCTTCCCTCCTATGCCTAGTGTAAAGTGAAGGCAGGGCTTTTTCCCAGTTAACCTGTTAGCAGTCTGAGCCCACAAATCATAGAGGACTTGGCCAAGTCAGGGGCAAAGGAGTTATACCCAAACCATAGGCCCATATAGAGACTACTTTTATATCATTTTTCCTCTACTTTTGGAAAAGATAGATGTGTGCATTATGAGGAACAACTGCAGAAGGAGGAACATAAACTGATAAAGCTGCCAGAAAACAACAGGGAAGACAAAACAAGGATTCTTGGATGAAAACAACCCTTCCATAAAAGAAGAGACAAAAAAAATCAGAACAGTACAAGATGCCTTTTGCAGTCCTTTGATATTACATAGCTGTTGGCATAAAAAGGAAAGATGCCATATAAATCTGAATCTACTTGTCAAGATGCTGGAATATTATTCTAATAAGGCATCTACTATGATCCTTTTCATAATCCAAAGACATCCATCAAGGGCAGGGGTTCAAAGAGGTGGCTTGGAGTTTTTATTACTAGGCACTGTTCTAGAGAAAATGCTTTTTCTTTTTTTTTTTTGTCTTCCAGGGATGCAAAGCTGCAATTTGGCCAAGAAAGAGCAAGAAAGAGTCTGACACTTTCTCAGTATTGGAAGAAGTGCTTGTAGATATGCTTTGCATTTACCATCCCATCTTTGACTGTGTGTACTTTTAGGATATAGTGGGTATTTCTTGTCTGGCTAGCAAGTTATGGACAGTACAAGCAAGTAGCGTGCTGACCCTTATGTGTCCAAAAACTTTCCCTCCCAAGTCTAAACTAAGCCCTTGGGGTGATAAGTAGGGGTGTTTTTTTTGTGTGGAAAAAAAAATGAAAAAGAAAACTGGAGGACTGAGCCAACACAGATGTGTTAAGGACAGTGAGAACACTCACTGAGGATGCAGCATAAACAGTGTAATCAAAAAAAAACCTAGTGTAGCAAGCAAGTCCTCTTCTAAAATACTTTGGAAACTGGGATAATCATGACTAATTTCCCTGCCAATTATGGAAGTGGTTTTCAGTTGAGCTAGGTTGTTAAGCTCCATAGTCCACATCTTTGTTTTTCACCTGGGCTGTCTGCCTCTGAAGTTTAAGCAACATATTGCTTGGTGTCTCTGCCTTCTCACCTGTGAAACTGGCACATTACCTATCTGCCTGGCAATGACTTTGGGAGGCTAATTCAATCACAGTTATATAGCTCTGCTGAGATAGTTGGAGAAAAGGTGCTCTAGAAGCCATATCATGTTCTTTGTTATCATTAAGGGTGGCATTTGAGTGCCAGCTGAGTACTGCAGGAGTCAGACCCAGGCATCAGCTGTGGCTATCTGCTGTAATGACCCAGATGGTGAGAGTGGCTGCATGGGGATCAACTTTGGTGACCTGCAAAACAGTTCTGTTGAAAATGCAAACTCTTATGCAGTCAAAATTTAATTCAGTGCCTAGAGAAACCAAAATCTTCTCACATCTTAATATGAAGAGGAAATTAATTAATGTTTTTCCCTTAGAAGCACTTTTGCTAAAATAAACCACGAGAACAAAAGGGACTGATAAAGTTTCTTGGAGGGTTTTGTTAGGAGGTTGGAAGGCAGCAGGGGTGACAGAGAGGCTTCTCATCATCCAAGAAGGGATATTGTGATGTTTTCTTCTACTTCAGTCTCTTCACTCTTCTCCCACTCCTTTTGCTAGCAGGACAGCAACACAGAGCCAGTCCTACATCTCTGGCACAAAATCCTTAAGATCATTTTGTGAAAGGGGACGACCCTGTTCTCCATGACTACAGCTCAGCTATTCCACCCCCTGTCTCCCACCCCACATCTTCCAGAATATCTCCCATGGACAGAGCCATGGAGGGCAAGCAAAGAAAGGCTAGGGCTTGACAGCAAGGAAACTCATGCCTGTGACAGAGGCAGCTTGGAGTCACCTCCTCACTCCCCTCCAGTTTCCTCCATGGGATCTAACAGACAGAGCTGTGTGAATAAATATTTATACTAAACATAGTCAGGAATGAGAATTCATGATCTAAAATTACACAAATATTTGGAAATCTAGACACTATAACTCAAGTGGCACTTAATCTCCAAGTGCAACCAAAAATACATAGCTCCTCAGTTTACTAGCACTGTCAGCTCCCCGTGTGTGGAACTGAATAACTTAGGGTGGAACAGAACCAGGGAGTGGCTGAGCATGGACTTTCCTGGGGAGGAGAAGAGCTCCCATCCAGTTTCACTGGTGACTTCTCCTGGCCAGGCAGGCAGGAGAGTCTCCAGGTCACCTTCAGGACAACCCCCATAAAGGCAGAGAAAAAACAGAACCACACACACAAAACCAATGACCCTGTAGCCTCCTGCCTGTAGGCACAGAGAGAAGAGCAAGGGTGGGCAAGGGCACAGGATGCTGGAGCCTTCCCGTGGCAGAGGAGGCTGCCCAACACCTGCCAGCAGTGAGGCTCCAATCTCAGAACTACAGCTGTAGCATAAAGAAGGATTATCACCCATCCAAACCAAATTCAATTATCATATCTATGCTGCTTCTCTATTTCTGTAACTGGAAGGCTATTATTAGGCTCTCTCTCTCCCTCCCTCTCACTCCCTGTTTTTAATACATCTCCAAGTAATTCTGCTGTAAAACATTCAAAAAAGTAAACATTAGCTTTAGGCCATTTGATTATCAGTTTCCCAGAACACTTAGTTCTGCCCTGCTTTACTCCATATTCCTTTAATATCAAAAAAAAAAAAGCAAAAAAGAGATGGGCTGAGATGGGCATAATGAATCCACATGCCCCTCTCTGTCTCTAGTGCTGGCCTAGTCTCACTCTCATGACTGTGAAAAATACCAGGTTATGCTTGGATGGAAAAGAAGCAAGGAAATAGGTTTTCCCCAGAAAACAGGGATACTATATTCCCTCCTGTCCTAATTGCTAACATATTTCTTAGTGGCCTTCCCATCTGCACTCCTGTTAATGACTAGTCCATTTTCCATACTAGAAATGGGATGTGGTCAGGTGGGCAGTCTGAATAGGTGAGGGCAATGCAGCCCATGAAATTCAATAACCTCTCCTCAGCAGCTAAGGGCACTGGAATCAACATTCCAGCAACATCTTCACTGCTAGTGTTCTTCCTGATGCCGCTTGTTTACTCCGCAGAGTGACTGCGGGTCTCAAGACAGGGATGGGGAGATGTCAAGCACATTTACTTCCTGCAGAGCTCTGTGCCTTCTGTGCCAATGGCTGACCCTCTGCTGTGCTGAGGAGCTTATACACTTTTTGTAACATGGTGCTATACTTTTTCTCTGTTAAACAAATGCCATGAGCAGGTATTGCCCCTCAAACTGCATGGTGAAATAAAGCCTGTGAGTGCTTTTTCAATGTATGCCTGAGATGTATGAATGCAGGAGTGAAAGTGGTGGTAAAAAGCTGAGTTAATCTTTTGGGACAAGCAATGAATCTTCTGATGGCTTTTACTGTGCCCACTAGTGAATAAAACACTAAAAGGCTCAAATCTTTGCTCAGTTCTTGTAGAGCTACCATAACATATGTAATACATCATAATACAATATCCTAGCTTTTTGGTTGTAATGGGGTGATTTTAGCATCACAACTTTCATTTAAAAAGCTGCTGGTTGACTTGAACTCCTTTTTATCTATCTTTCACACAATTCAGAGAGTTCCATTGGTAATAAAACATTTGGAGCAAAATATAGAGATTGAAAAGATAGGATCTCACTTTTATAGTCCTGGGCATTAGCTAGGACCAAAGAGTGGAGCTCTGACCTCTGTGCTACAAATTAAACTCACTGTTAGCATCGCCTGTTCAAGACATGCCCCAGGGCCATACTGGCTGGAGTAGAATCATAAGCCAGGTGTGCTGAGGTCTGGAGTATTAGTCTACTTAGAGAAACATCCTTCCTCTACTTCTTACATGTGCATAATTAAGAGAATGGCACTCACTGACTTTGCTCAGATGAATCAGCCCACAACCATGAGCACACAGATTGCTGCCTCTGGCAGTGGCTGGTAGCAAACACTCCACAGAAAGGCAGGTGTGAGCCTTCTGCTAGCATTCTGCCTTGCAAACACAGAAACCTGCTCAGCCCTTCGACGCAATGGGCAGATCTAAGCTGACTGTGGTGGCTGTGAGTGGAAACTGGGAAGCTGAAGATCTAGTTATTCCCTGCTTCATTCTGCTCGGCTGCAAATATTGTACAAATATTGTAGCCAGCCTTTTTTAAAATGAATTTTAAAAGCTTTTGGATAAGGTTCTTATTTACATCACTCTGATCGCGTAAAGGGACAGAAACGAGCCAAGTTTTTTAATTAACAACTGATGTAGCAGAGAATTCAGCATTATATGCAGAAGTACTTTCTCTCTGTTTTGTTTTGGCCATGTGCAACCATAACACCACAGAGAATTAATGAGAGTTGCATGACCACAGTACCATGCACCAGAGCAACACCTCCTGGGATGTTCAGTGGTTCTTGCCACCCTGTTCATGTCTGTAAGTTAGGATAAGGCATGGGGTTTAGCCACATGTTATTTATTAAATACTATGAGAGTTTCCTCATTTCCCTTGTTTCATTACCACTGATTAAAACTATAGCAGTGATGCTGTGCAAAGGTAAGCCTCCAGGCACTTCATTTGAAAGCCACCTTCGAAACCAGAGGCATGGAGAGAGCCTGGGGAGGATGTGCCTGGGGGAGGACACAGCAGGATGGGGACCTTGGCAACAGTGGAAAACAACTGCAGGAGACACAGAAACCATCTGTTGGGGAGAGAAAGGTGACAGGCTTTGGAGGAGGAATGAAATAACTGAGAAATGAGCATTGTGAGCCAACCTGCCCCAGGGGCTGGGAGTCAGGGTGGGCATCACTACAGCGGCTGGGGCACCTGTGCTGGTCTTACTGCCTGCGGGAGGGCATTACCCAGACATTGGCCACCTTGGACTTAACCAAGGTGGGCTCATGTGCTCTGGGTGAGATCTCCCCAGATGGTGTGTCTGGGGTGAATTCATGCTATTTCCCTGAAATCTCAGAGCTATTTTAATTTCATGCAACAGGAGAGGAACTGGAGAGGCCTAACAGCTGGCACAGTTTTTCACCTCAGCTGTTTAACGTGGTGGCTCCAACTCAGTCTGTACTGGTGAAAATTAGGGTGAGGCCAGAATCAAACCATCCTTATAAGCAACAGCTTCAGGTCTCCCCTCAGCATCCCTGCTGTGGGGAGGGCTCAGCCCTGCTCAAGCTGCTACTCCTTTGCCTGGCAAACACATGTAATCATCACTCTGAAGCATGTTGTTTACCTGCTAATGGAAAAGGGGAAAAAAACATTAATAATTAAAAAAAAATAAGGAAAGTTGCTCATCACTGCTGTTTTTTCATGGTGTTTATTGTTGTCCAGTTTCCTTGCTGAAAGTAACACGAAATTGATATTTCTCAGTGGTATTTTCTCAGCAGCATTTCCCACAGAATGTGAATGTCTCTCTTCTTGTAGGCAGATGGACAGAGCCTGCAGGATCACATTTACTGGAGAGAAACCAGCTTTGAAAAGTTTCGACAGCCGGCATGGTATCTGGTCCATCTCTATCGAAATGAGTTCATTATCATTCATTTTTTGCCAACTGCCAATCAGTTCTTAAATCACTCTTCAAATTAGGATGTTGCAAACAGAAAAAAAAATATCAAAAAAGTCCCTGCAGATACAATTTCAACATTTACAGGGATATTTTAGAAGTATTGTTCCAACAGCTGATGCTATATAATTAATGTATAAAATAAAACAGAGACAACAGACCTTCTAAAAAATGGATTTTTTTCATTATGTGTGTGCAGAAAGAAAGCAGCAAAAGATTCCCAATTCCTTCACCTACTCATTTACTAATGAATTGTATTCCAGAAAAGAAGAAAATTTATTATTCAGAGATTGTTCCTCAATGCCCATCCATTTCTTTTCTTTCTTTTTTTTTTTTTAAAGGGCTGCACAGTTTTTCTGCAGAGATTCTGATTTTGCACTCAAATTTCTCATCTTCCTAGCGCTGCTCCTCTTAAACAAGTGTTTGTCAATGTATAGTGAAGAGACCCACATTCAGACTGTCATACTGTTCTGCCAGATTAAGGTATTTGCATATTTTCCTGCAAAATAAACCCATTGTCACAGAGGATTAATAAGAAATAAAGAAGGCAGGAAAAATGCAGATTTTAGCATGCAAGCCCATGTCTTTCACCTATTGTATAATTGGTCTGCGTTTGCTGATTAGTGAGTATGCTGTTGTTGGAACACAAAGTTTTGTCACTTTTTTTTTTCCCTTTTGATGGTAGCAAATACCCAAATAAAACACAGGAATGTCACCTCTTACAGTCCATGAAAACAACAGAGTAGCAAAATCACAGCCCATCAGCCTTCTAAACTAGCCAGAAACCTCAGAAAGATGCTGTGATACATGCAGTGCTATTCTGAAATGGTGCAGCCTGACCATTTGCTGAGAGAAAGGAGGGAGAAATGAAAAAAAACAGGTAAAAAAAAAAGAAAATATTTGTAACTAAGTGCCTTAAAGACAGACTTGAAATCTAGCTAAAACAATACCCCTATGGATATATGGTTTCTGACCGTATTATTCCATGCAGACACTAATGAAATTAAGTGCCCAGTTTAAGCGTGCTATTTGTTCTTTGGTTTTAAAAAAAAATGAATGATGCAAAACCATCTATCTCTGCATGGTGTACAGGAACCATAATTACTTCTTGGCAGACATTTGCCACTGCCCAACATTGCAGTGCCTCATGCTGGACCTATTTGCTTTGGCAGATTTGTTCTTGTGGTTCCTGCTGGAGTTGGGATCTTTGGGCGGGAACAGAGAGGGGAGTAGGCTCTCTTCTGCTAAGGGGTGGCTGTCACTGTTTGGCCTTGCACATCATGGGCCTCATCTTCTAACTGTGTCTTCCTGAGGGCTTTTGGGCTTCTCCATGTCCCCTCCTAGCACATCTGTGCGTGCCCAGGTTCCAGCTCACCTGTGCCAACTGCTGCAGACCTCCATGTGGCTCTTCTGATGGACATGTGGGATGTTGTGTCAAAGCAACCACAATTTTCTGGTCATGCCTAAATTAACCCTCTGAGGATCAGTAACATCACTAATTTTGGGGCTCTATGTGTGTGCATGACACAGAGGTATCAGCATTTCACTGGTGGAAGCCTCATTTCACAGGTTTGCCCAGCCTTGCTCTCCAAGCCACAACAGGACACATAAGCTGAATTACACGAACCTTGTGACAACATGTAGTAAAAACCTCTAAAACCACTTAAAGAGAACTTGATTGTATAAAGAACATCTATGTATGACTGAAGATGCTGTGATACATGCATGAAATGACTACCTGGGCTCCTTTAGATGCTAGCAGTTTTGCTAGTAGCTGAAAATTTTCATCCCCAAATAAACGAGGCTAAAATGGCCTTTTTCCCAAGTGAGCAACTTCATGCATTTTGCTTTTTATTGGCTTCCTTCTCCCCCTCCTTGAAGGTATTATTTTCACAGGGTGCTCCCTTCTCCCAAAGTCTTTGTGATACCTTATTTCTTCTTCCACACCACTCTGTTTATTTTCTTCTTTTGGTCTCAAGAAAAACAAAAGGCAATAAACAGGTAAAATGGAGAGAAAAGTATACAAATAAGGAAGAAGATGTGGCTGATTTTTCCCAAGCCAGCCCAATACAATTGGGAAGAAAAAACCCCCAAACCCAAATACATTTTCTTTTAAAATGCTTACGAGGAAAAAGAAAAAACCAAACAACAAAACCCCACTGCTTTTCAGTCAGCTCTTACATTTGCACTGATTAACAAGAACATTTACAAATGTGTTTAAGTGGCATAATGCAGCCTCACATTGCATCTCCATGGTCTTGGTGTTTCCAAAGTTGCAAGGTGGGTAGCAATCTCTTTCCCACCTACATTTTGCAACAGGACAAATGTTGTTGGGTTTGGTTTTTTTTGCAGTCCCTTGCTCTGTGTTTTTGAATTCAGGTGTCACATCCTTCTCCTTTGTTTCACTCCAGCACTACCTGCCCTCTCCTCCCGTGGCATTCTGCCTCTCTGCCATCCATAGTGGCATCTTGATGTCCTCCTTTGTGCTAATAAGGAGCCTTCAGGAGTGGCTCAGTCTCAGGCATTGCATTAATGAAGCACTAACAGTCGTTAGGAGAGAGGTTCAGTGATGTTGACAAGTGACTTAGCTGATCAGAGGAGGGCAGTTGGGTTGGAGGGAACCTGGGTTGTTGAAATGTGGGAGGTGAATTATCTCGGTGTTCAAAAAAATAAACAGAGACAAGTTTGATGAGTTTAAATTCACAGAAGAGCTTTTTAATATTTCCTGAGGTCTTAATCAAAGCAGCATCTTAACTGGTCCCAAAGGGAAATGAAAGATGAAAGGAGCTGACACTGATGCCCACTCTACCTTGCCTGCCTGCTATTATTTTGTTTTCCCTTCCTTTTTTGTTTTGCTTGTTACTAAATATATCTCGAAGGGTAAGAATTAGCAGAAAGATATTAATGCAAAGTCACAAACAAAAAGCCATGTCACAGTGTAGCATACCTTTAAAATTTCAACATCTAGTAAATTAAAATCAGGGAAATTGACATAGATCGGATGAAAGAAGATACAGCACCTCTAGCTTATGCCAACTAAAAATAAGAATTATTAATGAAGCTAGGCTTTCTTGTGCTGTGCACATTAATTATTTATGATAATAATACTCCACACTGCCATATTAAAGAATTTTCTTCACCCAGCTTCCTAGAAAACTCCATCTTCTGAAACCCTCAACATGTTAAAAACCACAAAAGAATGAATTCCTTTCAGTATATTTATTATACTGGAAGATGAATATAGTCTTGGGTTATTAAACTGGAATGAAAAACACATCTTATTAGAACTTACATGGTGATTTTTATTCTCACTTGTTTCATATAAACTTAATGATGCAGACTGCATTTTTATGCTCATCTATTTTAAAATGGTGCCTGGAGCAAAAAAAGCTTCCATTAATGCCAGTTTGGTATTTCAAATACAATTTGATGTAATTTACTTCAAATATATGTGAACAGAGAAGGATAATGTTGAGAGCATTTTCTGGATTCAGATCTGGGTTAGCTCATGGCAGTGATTTGTTAAAACACAAGTTTTATGCAACAGAGGAAAAAGAAAAGGTAAACTAAACTGTTTTTCCAAAAATAGGGTAAAACTAATATCTTTATACAAAGGTGGGGTTTTAAAAAATATTTTGAATTGGCATTGTTTAAATAATTAGTCCTGAAAAGAACATTATTTTTATTTATAAATCAACAACAAATGAAACTAATTTAATATGAGTATTGAACCACATTTATTTAGAGTTCCTTTATTTGTTGTGATCAATCTACAAGAGACTGTGACTGATTTTTTTACATATTTATTTATTTATAATGCAAGTTTCACATCACTATATGAATATTTCAATCCCTTTTGGTCCTATCCCTGCAATGTTTACATTTTTTATTTCATGTTATTTGCCTCATACTGCTATTGGAGTTTGGTTTTCTTACTCCAAGAGTTACACTTGCAGAGACACTTGAATGCACATAAGAGTGTCTGCAGGACTAGTTCCTGAGGTATGACAGGGGCAGGGGTCTCATGCAAGGAAAAGTTTTTACAGCCAAGGAATTCAGAACCAAAAAATACAATTATTGGTAAAAACAAGTGGTTAAAAATGGTGTGTGTGTGCATGTAATATTATGCAATAAATTCACAGGTGTGCTACCTGCTTATACACAGTGTCAGACTTGCAGTCTATGTTGCTGTCTCAAGGAACAGCATCCTGAAGCAGAAACCATTCCAGCAGGTGCAAGGCACTGGTTTGGCTTTCCTCAAACAGTCTCAGTGTACCCTGGCAGTGTAGCATCCCCTGCTACACTGGGCAGCCACTATTTCCATAAGCAAGGAGAAAGCAGTCATTGCCTCCCTGCATTTATTGCATTTCTGCCTGTATTGGGTGTTTGAGTTTGCAGGGAGAGATGGTAAACCTGAGATCAAGTAAATGGCTTAAGGGTAAGATTACAGAAGCACTGGTGAGCTGTAGGCACATAACTCCTGTGCCAAGACTTTACACCCAATTCCCCTGGGGCATTTGTTAAAGCTTACCCCTCCTGGATTTCCTGGGCCTTTTTCACCATCTGTCCTCCTGAGGATAAATGTTCCTCCTGTCAGAGCTCACTGCATCATAGCCCATCAGCAGGTGATATGGCTCAACCTTCTTCTGGCCATGAGCAAACAGTGCACGCTGGCAGCCCAGAAGGCCAATGGCATCCTGGGCTGCATCAAGAGAACATAGAGAGCAGATCCAGAGAGGTGATTCTGCCACTTTACTCTGCTCTGCTGAGACCTCATCTGGAATACTGTGTCCAGTTCTGGAGCCCTCAACAGAGAAAGGACATGGACCTGATGGATCGGGTCCAGAGGAGGCCATGAGAATGATCAGGGGGCTGGAACACCTCTCCTATGAAGACAGGCTGAGGGAGCTGGGATTGTTCAGCCGGGAGAAGGCTTCAGCGGGGACCTAATAGTGATTTTCCAGTACTTAAAGGGAACTTACGAGAAGGCTGGAGAGGACCTGTTTACAAAGGCCTATAGTAAAAGGACAAGGTTTTAAATTAGAGAAGAGTAGATTTAGACTTGATATTAGGAAAAAGTTCCTCACCACGAGGGTGGTGGAACACTGGAACAGGTTGCCCAGGGAGGTGGTTGAGGCCCCATCCCTGGAGGCATTCAAGGTGAGGCTTGACAGGGCTCTGGGCAACCTGATCTAGTTGGGGATGTCCCTGCCCAGTGCAGGGGGGTTGGACTAGATGACCTCCAGAGGTCCCTTCCAACCCAAACCATTCTATGATTCTGTGATTCTTCCTGTGACCTGCTGTGGAAGACTCTAGAAAGTTCAGGCAGCACCAGCTGACTTCAGTGGGGCTTCTGGAAGTGCTGCTGAAAGGCACCAGCAGTGGGCTGCCATCCCCTGCAGGACAGTGATTTGAAAAAAGGGATAAGGAATGTGCTCCACATTGCAGGGTAGCTGGAGAAGACAACCCATTGCCTCCCCTTTGCTTCTGAGTCTGGAGAGGGCCTGTCTTAGGGCTAGGGCCCTCTTCCCAGGTGGATTAGAGTCCCTTCTGTGTTATTTCTATCAAGGAAATACTAACTGAAGACATTCGTGAATGAATCCAGTGGAAAAATATTCTTAATTTTTTTTTCAGGCAAGGACTGGACAAAGAAGTGTTTCTGGAGGAAATGTGTCACAACAACATTTCACAAAACACTAGCTTTATGAATGGGTTCATAAGTTTCAGCATACACATCCAAATTGCTATAAGCAAGATGAACGCCTATGAAAATTAATGAGCATATTTAGTGTCTAGTAATGGGTTCTCTTTCCTTTGCCTGTGACAATGAAGAGAACAATGCACATGACCTTATCAGGTATATCATTACAAAGTCTAAAAATCATCAGAGCTCCAAGTTAGAATATTTTATTTTCATTCAGATATTAGATCTCTCAAACCAGCCAACCCTGTTACCTGAAATGCATAGCTTTATTTCTGCAGTTCTTTAGAGAGGCCTTACTTATGCAAGTAAGGATAGAGAGGCACAGCTATGTGTAGAGGTTTCATTTCTACAGAAGCTGTGCCCATTTGACCCACTGCCCCTCATGATTCAGTGACAGCACATACAGGCCAGGACTAGGGGCTGGATCCTGGGCTAGGTCCTATCCCCTGTTTGCTTGTGACACTGAGGGCAATTCCCATATCAACACATAACCACTGAAGTATGACAGATTTTCTGCATTCAGTGATTGTAGAGTCTTGGAAGTCAAAAGGTGATGACAGGTTGGGTGAAAATGCTAGTTCAGCTGTATTAAAGGTGATTTTGTGCCAGTACATCATAGCTCTTGCTGAAAACTGGATAGTCATCTTGAGGGATATTTTGGACTTTTCCAGTTTCCATCTCCCTGTTTCTGATATAACAAATAAGACAATCTCTGCAGAACAGTCATCAGACAGGATGATCTCTACAGCACAGTCTTAAATTGGTGTTAGATTGATGCAGACATTGAAAGTAGGAGATCTTTCCTTTCATCTTCTCTGAAATGATCAGGTTTTAGGATAACTCTTGGAGAAAACCTTCTTTAGGGTGAACCTGGACTTATCATCACTTCTCCATTTCATATCTAGAAAACACCTATTCAGGCAGGGCATGCTAACAAGTACTTTAAGCTCTGGAGCCTTTCAGCTACCATGAGTTGTACTTCAGATGTTTGGGTCACAGGACAGGTACACCACTCATAACATGTAAAATATCTATTTTTTTTTAATCAGGAAAGAAGAGAAAACCAGATAAAACACTGCAGCCATGAAAATAGTCCAGCAAAGTTCCACCTTAGATCAGTTATTGCTAGATTAGATGATAAATGTAACAGGTCATTGTCTCAGCTGACACAAATGAACTTCATTGCACTATCTCACATGAGCTAAGGTTCTGGTGCAATATCTCTGTCAACATCACAAATACTTCCTAGATGTTTCCAGTACACTCAGCAGCTAACACCTGCTGGGCCACAGGACAAAACAAACCCGTTGATGTTCAGCTGATTTCCAGAAAAAATGAAGGCAATACTAAAGGAAACAAAAAAAGCCATGTAGCAAGTACATAAATAACTAATATAAAGCCTTATTTGCTCATACAAGAGAAAATGTCTGTAATTAGAGCATGCAAATGCTCTGCTAAACCATCCATACACAAAACATTTTATCCTTCCATCTATTTTGTTAACTTACTCTGATCCTATGTATTGTTCCATCTTTCCAGTGGTTGCCTCTATTGCCCACCAGTCTGGTGGCAGCAGGTGCATGAGCTCAGCCCCATAGCAGTGCTGAAAGGTGCCAACCACATCCCACGCTGGGATAGAGATGAGAGCCATAAGACACCATGCAGCAGGGCTGATGTGAGAGACTTATGCCCATATGTGTGGATTAATGTTGCAGTCTGAGCTCATCTTCACTTTTTCCACCTTCTTTTGCGTGGCTGTGATGGTTTCAAATGAATTGGAGAGCAGAGGGCAGTTGCCCTTTGACTTCAGCAGAATCCAATGTCCAAGTACAGAAAGAGTTGGCACTTGTGGCACTTTCTTCTGCCTGTATGGTTGAATCCTGTGCAAAGAAGGAAAGAGAGTGACATTCTGGTACTGGAATATGGGTAGAAGTCTATTTGTCCTTCCTGGAAGATACGTGAAGTGAGAAGTAGATGAAGTGAGAAGCAGTATTGTTATCACTGTTAATTTATGGCATTTGAACATTTTGTTAAAAACTAATCTGCTCATTTTAATGAAATTTCAGCTCACCTATAAGGTCTTCACCTTCCCAGTGGCAGTTATATAGGGAATGTGGCATAGAACAAATCTCTTGCAGATGTAGAAATGGGTTAAAAAAATGAATGTTCTGTCCAC
The DNA here is from genome assembly GCA_013396975.1 of Bucco capensis. NCBI lineage: Eukaryota > Metazoa > Chordata > Aves > Piciformes > Bucconidae > Bucco > Bucco capensis. The sequence goes on along the minus strand of VWZO01020496.1, from coordinate 200,809 downwards.
CCTACTTTACTACTGCTGTGATTAAGTAAAAGACTAGTTGCTGTCAGATCCAGTAATTTGAGACTCATCTTACAACCAAGTATATATGCTGATGAAAAGCTGCTTTAGCAGCAGAGAGACTGCTAATTGTTTGATTATACAGGTCTTCACATTAATGAAGCACTATTCCATGGATTTGGAGCATGGCGTGCAACCAAATTACCACCCCAGCACTCAAGCTGTGAAATCTGATTATTCATTAGCCAGTCAGTGAGTGGTACAAACATCTTTTTTCAAACCATCAAAGGAGAGTGACTGCTTTTTCTCCCCACTCTTCCCTTTAAGAATAGGAGGGCTTGGACTTTCATCAATGATAGGAGCTTACTCAAGATTTTAAGGATAAGTGTGTTATATAAAGAGGGCCATATTTTTCCCCAAACTGTGCTCTTCTTGTATAATTTCTCCTACATGTTTACTTAGTCCTGGCCTCTCCTGAGCCTGTAACTAACTGACAATTGTTGTGCACTTAATGAATTGAGAGTAGACTACATCCTCCCTAATTGACAAGAGTTACTAAAAGGCAAGAAATCAAAGTAAGGAAAGCTCACAGTGCATCTGTCTTTACCATGCATACCCTACTGAAGTTGGATGGAGGTGAAAGTAATTTCCAAACTTCTTTTATCATTATATTTTTATAAACCTTTGGGGTTTTCTTTCAGGGGAAATTCCTCTCTCATGTAAACAATGAGATGGAGGAAAAAAAAACATTACATATTAGCAAAAAGAGGTTTTCCTTCCCTCCCTCCTTCCCTCTTTCTTTTTCTCTTTGTTCTTTCTCTTCTTTCTTTCACTTGCTTTCTTTTGCTTTCTTTCTCTTTCTGTCTCTTTCTCTTTTTCTTTCTCTCTTCCTTTCCTTTTCTTTTTCTCCTTTGAATTCCCCTGCCCACAGCAAACCTAAGGTAGATTCCAGCTGCAGCCAGTCTGTTTTGTACAGTGAATGTAGCTGGGATCAGTTACAAAATGAGCCTAGTGGAAATCCCTCCTCACATGGTGGAGAAGTACTGACATCTCCAGCAAATGGGATTATCTGTAATGAGATTACATACAAAGAGATTAAGATGTGAACTGACACTCCTAGGAGATACAAAAGAGGCTCCTGAGACAACAGAGAAATGAGGTGTCAGAAGCAGAAGGTGGAATTGCTTCCTTGAGAAGGTTTTTCATGATAATGATAATGATCTTACCCGTATAATAGTGCCTTTCATCCAGGAAGATCCCCAAAGAGCTGTACAAATGCTGTACACTAGTTCTTTTCAGACCATCATGGAAATACTTCCACCTCTGGTCGGAGTACAGCAGCTGTTTAACCACATACTACCTGACCTCATAGCAGCACTGGGCAGGGAACCATTAAGATAAAGGCTGATCACAGGGAAAATTTAGGATGCCAAAATATAACTATATAAAGCTCAAGTCTGGGCATAAAGTCATTCCACAGAAATATAGTTTGGGTTTGGGTTTTAATTTCTTTGGTGGCTTTCCCCCTTGTTTTTCACTATTTGCGTTGACATGTTTAAATGAGAATATTGAATTAATTCTTACAATGTTCATTAAAGGTGCACCTTTTCTCTTTTTCAGAAACTGGGTGGAAAAACGAAGCAGTCAAAGCAACTAAGAAAGAACAAAGCTGTTGAAAGTTATGTTGCATTGAATCTTTGGCACTATGTTCAGGTGCATCTGAAAGTGCAGTGCATTGACTGGCCTTTGTCAAGAATTGAAAGTTGACACTTTAGACCCTGACATATCTGTTGATGGACACAGTTTTAAAAATGTGACATCTCATATTTGATTGACAAGGTTGTGATGGCAGTCACCACAAACCATTGTAAACTGAGGAGATGCCTCTGATGTAATGTAACCTATGACTGAGTCTGGTTTAGTTCATTTTCATCTCACAGAACATTGTGCTACCTACTGAGCCTTGTAACTTCTCTCTGTAAAGCTAGTTGGCAACCAGTTTGTATGAAAAGCCTCACAAGACAGGCAGTAGATGTTGTCCAGAAGAAAAAGGTGGTAGAAAAAACACTTCTATGCAGTCTCATAGCTCATCAGAGCAAATACCTGTACTTGGGGCATCACTTAAAGACATTAGAGACGTGTTGGCAACCCTCAGGTACAGCTTCTCTCTTTTACTCTCTGAGTGCTAAATTGCCATCCTTGTTCTTAGTAGATTTTATTAGCTTTCTTGTCACTCTTATAAATGAAATTTAACAGGAAAACAAAATATACTAAGACAAAATGGTCTATATGGCTTTGCAGCTAAACAAGTCTCCCTGTCAGATTCTTTCAACTCTCTGGCAACAAGGATAATGAAACATTCTGCTTTCTCCTCCACTCCTATGTTTGCTCTGCCAGGCAAACCACCAGGACCAACACCAGAAGGACAACTTGGTTACAGAGAGGGAGCTTAGCACTAACCCTGGTTGTTATTCTCCCTCCACCCTCCAATCATAGAAGTCTTAAGTCAAGTTCGCTACATCAATTGCCGTGTACCAGAGGAGCTGCTTGCTAATGGCTCACAAGAGACCCCGATGCAGCATCCTTCAGCATCATGTCTCTTCGCTACAAAGGAGGCCTGGCTCCTGGCCCTACCTCTGCTAACATCTGACAGCCCTGCCATGACTCCATAACCCCAAGCAAACCTTTCTGTGATCCACTGTCTCTGTCTGCAGCATGAAGAATAGTGCCACTTATCCTTGCAGGAGTGGTTTTTATTTTGCTGGCAGTTACAGTGCACAAAAGAAAAATATGGATCTTTGTAGCATCACTCAGAGAGCATAAACTGTTCAAAACAACAAAAATTACAGCTATTTTACATGCTGCTACTGCCACTGGTAACCTACCACCAAGCTCCTAACAGTGCCTTACATGTGGGAGATCTCCTTTTCTCTTCTACTTTTAAACTGTATCATCTCACCTTGGGTGCAAACTTACTGATGCTAACAACAAATAAATAAATAAATACAGGAAATTATTCTCTTTCTTGTTAAAAAAACTGATTTTTTTTTTCAGGCACTAAGATTAGACAGTTGCCAGTAGGACCATGTAATTTCAGGGTTTGACTGATGTAGCTTGGTTAACATGAGCAGCATATCCAGACTCCTAACATTACTTACTTGCTCACACAGGCTATAGCTTCCTGAGGAAGGTCTTGCTCTCCTAACCATCCTGACAAGGTCCACCCTAGGACTTGTCATGGGCTAATATCTGGCTATAAGCTTCCCCATGCTTTGGGACTTCTCTAGGAGGAATAGAATCGGGATAGCTGCCTCTTGCCTTATACAGTTTGGTGAGCATCTAAGGCAGGTTGCATACCACACCCTGGCTCTCAGCTGGCTCAGGTGCACCATCAGCTGTCCTGCCCTGGCTCAGCACTCCTCTCACTCTGCCTCGGTAAGCAACTCTTCCTGGCAAAACCCATCATGTCCCAGCATCAACAGGGATCCATTACCCTCTGAAGAGGGTCCTGCTTATCACTCTTACTCTGCAGCATTCAACAGCTTAGATCTCTGTCTGGGCTACTGACAAGTGCTTCCAGTCCAAAGCAGGAAATGCAGCAGCTTTCATCACCTGCACAGAAGCTTTCATTTTAAAAATAATGCCTTTCAGTGTCAGCTTGGCCAACAGCTGCTTCTAGAAGATTAGAGCTTTTCTCTGCCTTCTCTGGCAACCCAGATGGATTTGTTTGCCTAGTTTACATTGTACTGCATTGTTCAGCTATCTGTAAGCGTGATCAGTGCTGGCTTCGAACATTTCAAAGCCTGTGGCATCATCATCATCTAACACCAATTATGGGGGGGGGGGGGAAAGACTTTAACAAATANGGGGGGGGGGGGGGGGGAAGTCTCTTCCAAGTAGCAGCTGTTGAGTTTGGGAGAGGCAGTGCAGTAGTACCCTTTGTGCTTATGCACTTAATCAGCAAGATGAGAGGTATTGATGCTCACATGACACAGCACTTTTAGGATAAGATACTACATCTAATCTATTCCCAGGATTTTCCTGGGTACCTATGCCAGCAGTGTCTGAGTGACATTTCTGTGTCAGGATGATCACAACTTCCTAGGAATATCCAAGATGGCAATTCTGTGTCAGGATGATCACAACTTCCCAGGAATATCCAAGATGGCAAGACTAACTTTTTCTCACTGGCTTCATGCGTATTTCATGTCAGCTCCACAGCACCCTATCCTGCTGAAAGTCAATGAGGTGATACGAGAGCCAGGCTCTGCTCAATGGCATCCAATGTTAGGACAAGAGGGAATGGGAGCAAGCTGGACCACAGGAGGTTTAGTATTAACACGAAGAGAAACTTCTTTCCAGTAAGGGTGCCAGAGCACTGGAACAGGCTGCCCAGGAGAGCTGTGGAGTCTCCTTCTCTGGAGACATTCCAGAGCTGCCTGGATGCATTCCTGTGTGACTTGGTCTAGGTGATCCTGCTCTGGCAGCAGCATTGGACTAGATGATCTTTCTAGGTCCCTTCCAACCCCTGACATACTGTGATACTGTGATAACCACCTGAGAACAGAGAAGTTACAGTGGAGGTATTAGCAATCCTGTTATTAACATGCTTTAGCTTCTCCCTCTAAGCAATCCTGCAGTATGATGAGTATGTGCTTAGATGTCTCCTGCCACACACTCAAGGGGGACAGACAAGCTGCCAGATCCACCCAAAATTTCTATGTCATTGTGCCTGCAGCTCAGAAGCCAAGTCAATCTACTAACCACCACCATCAGTGGTCTGTGTTCTTGGAGTTGCTGAGTGCCCACAAGTCCCATAGACATCACGTACAGTTCCTCCCTGCTCAGCTTCTTTCCCCAAATTTTTCACAGCTTTGTTATTATCTTTCTTCTCCTCTGTCCTGCATTAGCTTGTGGGTGTTGACACATGTACTTCACTGCAGAGCACAAAGTCCAGTCACTCTGCAGAAACAGTCCATGAGATCAAAATGCCTATAACAATACCGATTTTCCTTGACTTCAACTTATGCCACAACAAAGCTCTTCATGAGTCATTTGGCAGAGACATTCCTCAGTCAAGAAACCAGTCCTTAACTTGGGGACAATAAACAGCCCTATTACATATGCTGCCACTTCTTTCCTTTGTTTTATTTACAAGACCTTTAACACAAGAATATCAGCTTCTCTGTGATTCCTCATTTTTCTCATTATTTCCAGCTATTAGGAACAGTTCATTTCCACCTGCAAATCAACTCTTTGCATGCATGTACATGCAAGGCACCCTCTATTTTGCACAGGCAAATGCAAGCTGTGGGAAAAACACTTGAACATTAGAGATACAGACTCTAAGTAAGTGCAGCCCACAAAGAGAGATTATCATTTTGGGTAGGAATCAATGTTCAATCTGGGGTAACATTTGCACTGCCAGATGTCATAAAACTTGTTATTCCACATTCCTTATGCTGGAAAGTGTTACATCTGGCTCAGGAACACATCAAAGGCTACATCTACACAGCATTTTGCAGGCAGACTCAGGCTTGATCTGACCGCACTGAAGACAGTCAGGAAACATGTGGCCACTCCAGTGTGATGCCAAACCCCAGAGAATCTTCCCAGATGAGAAAAAGTGTGTATGAGAGCAGCCAGAGCTCAGAGCAAGTGTCTGACTCCCTGCAAAAATGGCTCAAATTATCAGGAAACCTCCATGGGGTTTTAGACTCAACCTTCTCCATCTACCTGGCTGGTAGCAAAAGTAACCAAGTTGCTTTTCATACACCAATATCTTTCTCTATAATCCTTTGCTATAATGACAACAGATGCTTTTGTGAAAAGCCAGGAGAGCTTGAAAGACAGGCACCTGCTCCTTGAGAGCTCACTGGGGAAGACCCACAGGTCATAGCAGTCTGGGACATAAAATGTTGGTTCAAAGCAGTGGAAAGAATTAGGGCCATTGAAACTCTTCATCCTGGAGCTCTCATTTATTTGCACACTGAAGCTTTTCACATGTTTTAGAAGCAGATTATTGTTTCAGAAGTTCAGGTAATATTTCAGGTTGGTTGTTGAAAAATTATCAATATCTGACACACGAGAATCTGGACTGTGATGAGCCAGAAAATATTATTATTAGCCTTGTTGTTGTTTGTTTTTTTTAAAAAGAGTATTCCAAAACTCAGTTCCATTAATTTCATAAAAGATTATGAAGTTATGATTTATACAAACTCAATTGCCATATAATATCAGGCAGACTGCATTTATATATCACCTATTTCCATGGGTTTGCAAGGCAGTTTGTGTTTTCCTCCCAGTTAACTGCATTTGGACAGAAATCACAAGTTTATTTAAAACATGAGAGAAGCCCTGAAGAAGCACAGAAGCAAAATGGTGTCATGCCCTCTGTTTGTCATGCCTTGAAGCAGCTGCCAGCCCTGGAGCAGATAGGGAACCTCAGCTTCTGATGCTATTCCATGGGATACACTCATGTTGGCAATGGACTCCAACAGCTTGAGATCCACCTGATGATCCTTCTCTAACACTCCCTTAGTGGAGGGATGAACCTTATCCCTCACTTCCTTGCATTGTCCAAATACATGTTTGATGTTTTGTAAGTTACTTAGGGAAAAACAGTGACTCTGATCCAAAAGACACTTTCTGTGTGAATGCAAACCATGAAACACCAAAGAGATAGATGATGGTTGAAGGACGGTAGTGAAGATATCTTGGCTTTCTATAGCAATGAAATGTAGCCTTTCTAGTGTCTATGTAGGGGAGTCAAGAGTCTGATATCCCCACCTGTGTTTAGGAGTGGACTTCTGCCTGGTGAAATAAACTTGGTGTGTGGGTTTGTTTGCGCAGACTTGAGCATAACTTGTCTCCTCGGGTGAGAACTGTTTGCCCAGACTTAGACAGTACAAATGCATGTGATTTACAATTAATTCAGTGGGAAGTCAGCATCTGGATCTGCAGTATTTCAAATTATTGCTTCATCCTGAGAACGACATGCCTCAGCTTTTCAAATGTCTCTTGTAAGATACCCAAAGGAAATTTTCAGACTACTGAGTTATCATTACTGAGCTACTGCAGCTACTATCTGTCTTAACATTTCACTGTAGTGAGGTAACATTCAAGTCACCGCTAAGAAGGGTCATGAAATACCTCCTTAAGCCAAAGGGTGGGTGAGTACTGGATGCAGATCCAAATTTTATCACTCCAGGGATGGATTTTGCAAGTGGTCCATTTCTTCTCCAGCCCAACTATCTTGAGACACTGGGTAATACAATTTGCACTTCTCTCTGGCATAAACTGGCTACCAGCTGTCATAAGACTTGGGGCAACATTTTATTGATCAAACCTTTTGGAAATGTGACATTACCAGGTAAAACCTCAATGGAACAGAGGCAGTAGAAAGGAAATAGTCATACTGAGGTAGAGGAATTTTGTTTTTTTCTTATGGAGTCACCAGAAGAGTGTTAGAACAGTATTAGAAGCCCCATCCCTGGAAACATTCAAGTTTACATGAAATGGGTCTTTGAGCAATCTGGTCTGGTTGAAGATGTCCCTAGTTACTACAGGGAAGTTGGACTAGATAACCTTTAAAGGTCCTTTCCAACCCACAGTGTTCTATGATTCTGTGATCCATATATTACTGTCATCTCTCACACAGATTGCAAATACAATGTCCCTAAAAAACAACAAAAACTAGCAACATGTTACTATAGAGAAGGACTCTTTAGAGGTCTCTGGGTGACACCATGTCTGTGTTACACTGGTGGGAGACTTCTTCTATGGCAGATGTACAGTAATTGCTACCAGTCCCAGCAAAATCCCAGCAAGCACTAAAGATTAAAACAGGCAAGGGAGACCTTGGAAGAAAAAGGATGTAGCAAGGGAATTTGACCATGCTTCATGGTTGTCTTCTGGCATTTGTCACTGAAATAGAGGGAGACTGCTTCCCCAGGCCCAGGTGAGGTATAAAGGGACCCACAGTTCTTCCTGGCTCAGGAACAGCAATAAAGTACTGAACTTGGATTCCTTGAACTGAAAGTGTCTATAAAGTTGGAGATTTCCTGTTCTTTCAGTGATGAGAACTCCTCTGGACAACCAGAAACTCTCTCATGCAGTGAAAGGCCTCTTGAGGTAATGGAAGAGGAAAGGGGCTTTTTGCTCCTTGTTGTGAGATAAGGAAAGGCTACTTGAAAAGCAATCTTTATGTGCCTCTGGCAAGTAAGGAGTGAGATCCTCTTGAACAACTCTAAGCAGAAGATAGCTCTAGTCATACAATATTGTATTATAAGTCCATCTGTTTCAAGGAAAGTTATGTTCAGTAGGTATTAACAGATCTATTTTCTCTCTTTAGTTCTTTTTCATCACAGTAGATCTGATGAACTTTAAGATGTATGAAGTTGTGAGAGTGGGGACAAAAGTAATATAGACTAATTTCTAGGTAAAAAAAGTACAATCCAACCTCAATTCACTTAAGTACTCTGTGAATATCTGAACAGCTGGTGATTTTGCATATTGTATCATCTGTGCCACGAAATGGAGGTAGAGTGATATGTATAACAACAACAGGCTTTGGGGCTTAACAGAAATGCCCAGGATTTTGTTGCTATAAATCAGCTACCTTAGGATAAGGGTAGATTTTATACCAAAGTTTTCATTTTTCATATTTGAATTTTCATTCCAATGCTGGCTATTATAATTTCCTTTTAGAAGAAAAAGGCAAGCCATCTCTCCAACAGAAACAAGAACAATGCCTCTTACTGGAATTTCATGAACCCATTTCAATGTCACTTGAAAGGCTCCTGAAAGAGTCAAGCTGCTTGGTTCCTATGGAACAGCCCAGGAGCTTCTCTCTGTCCAGCTCACGCAGCTAAGTTAAGCTCTTATTAAACTCAGTTGTTATTTTTCTAACAGATTCTTAATTACTGTTTTTTTGAAGCAACAATCATCCCACGCTTCGCATTCGCTTTGTTTCTCCACCTCTTCGTGCGGTGCAAGCATGTGGGCAAAGCGTGGGAGGCTCCAAGAGCCCAAGCAATTGAAAATTGATGCGGCGCTTTAAAATAAAGGAATGATCCTTATTATAAAAGGGGAAAAACAAAGTAGCACACTGAGATAAACAAAGAGGCACAGACAATGCAAGGAAAATAATATTAGCAGATGTTGAGCCAGCCGTTAATGATCTGTTTTATATTTAAATCTATTGCTTGAATGCTGGAGCCAGAACACCAAGGAGCGAGAAAGAAGCCTGGCAGCAGCCATACACTTCACTTTTATTGCTCTGACTCCAATCATTGATGTTGTCTTTTTAAGTTATCAATAGAAATTTTTCTGCTTGCAGCTTGAGAGCTGATGGAAAAGCAGAGCTGATGGCACCAGGAAAGGGAAGGGCTCTATTTGCAGATCAAGCACATCAAACTTCCCCATGCACCCAAACTGCTGCAGTGCCTCAGAGAAACAGTGCCCAGGGCTTGTAGAACTTGGACCAAAGCCTTTGCACACACATTGTGAAGGAGTCATGTAGGAAGTCAGATAAGGCTTGCAAGCCACAGACAGGTCTGCAGAAATGAGAGGGGACAGACTCCGTGTTCAGCTTATAACTAGCCTCCTAAACCATGCACTTTCTACATTTCATCTCTTGCAGGGACACCTGGACTTCACACCCTGGGGTCATCTTGAGGGAAAACTCAGGGGTAACACACCCTATGAGGAGAGGCAGCAGGGTGAGCTGATCCTCAATTGCCTGCTGTTATGGCAGTGTGGTGAGCTGCCCACCAGGAATACCTGCCTGGTGCTCTGCACACCATCCGTACAGCAGAGGCATGACCTGCTGGTGCCACCAGGAGCAGTGACAGCTTTCACTTGCTCATGCTGAGCATGGGCTCATTCTCCACACGGCCAGACTAGTACTTCTTGTCCTGCTGCTTTCTGACCATCTTACCTGCCTCACCAGATTGCCATAGTCAAATTCTCCCCTCTGCTTCTGTAAGCCTGACTTGAGCCAACAAGCCCAAGATATTCTCAAAGTCATAATCAACCCTAGGCATTGCTGAAGAGGTGTTACCACAAATCTGCAATGAGCAGCTCCCTCGCTCTATTTTGGCATGGCAAGCAGGATGGCACAGGGCAGGTCCCTGCTTACCAGACCTGTACAGCTTGTCCTGAGTTACAGACTTTATAGCTGCCTTTTATACCAAGTCCTCCTCACAAATGATACCTCAGTTTTCAACAACAGATCACATCAGTCACGTTTATTGCAAAGCAATCTGATGCATAAATGCTGGAGGGAGGAAAAACTCCCTCATGTACTGTTCAGTCAGGGTCAAACATTCAGTGGCAAACTTTCAAGTAGCTTCACAAGAACAAAATGTCATAACATCATCTCAGGATCAAACTTCATCTAATTTAGGCTACATCAGAGAGTGCTGGATCTCATTTCACGCTGGAGTAAAACACCCACTGTGAGACCAATCTTCTCCCCAACACCACCTGCACCCCTGTGAGGAAGAAACCAGGTACATAGATCTTCACAGAGCTAGAGCACCCTTTGCTCAAGTCCTTGCCCGGGGCATGGGGATCTGGGACACGACACACCCTGCAGTGTGCACCAGACGTTCGCATTAGACACATCTGATGGACACAGTGAGCTTGGCTGCTCTTCTAGGACCAGGCTTCTTGGTTTNGAGATGTCACCAGTGCAGAGTAAAGTGGCAGAATCACCTCTCTGGATCTGCTGGCCACACTTCTTTTGATGCAGCCCAGGATGCAATTTGCCTTCTGGGCTGCCAGCGTGCACTGTTTGCTCATGTTATACCAATAACTCATACCAACCACTACCTGACTTAAAAGTAATAATACAATTGCTTTTAGGTTATTCAAAATAGAAAAATGTAATCCGTTTTGCTTGTGCCATACTGATTTTAGATCAGTGTATGTTTTCCAGTTAAGACAGGACAACTTCATCCAAGATATGCTCTGGTTGCAACAAGAATTGGTGCAATTTCCATGGCTCCTGCTCCACTGCCCATCCAGCTGGACTGCCACAGGCCACTTGAAATCTCACCACAGAAATTTACCAAATTTGGTTTTGTGGGAAAAAAAAAACCAACAACCAACCAAGCAAATACCTAGACTTTACATTGATGCTTGTTTTACCATCTATTGACACCAGTAACAACCCTGATGTTATTGGCCCAGTATGTTCTTCAAGCTAAAGGCAATTTCAATCAGCTGGACTGAGTAAGGAGGCTTTTTTAATACTCACCTTCTCCCACTTCACTGGAGATTTTCCACTCTTCAAAGATAAGAAAGGCTCATCCAACCCTTAAAAAGCTCTTTAGTTCAAGTTACATAAAACTGTTGATTTTAAAATATTTAATAATTTTTGATGCTTTTAACATCCAGCACTACTTCTGACCTTACATGTGCAGTCCAGCAGCCCAGAAAAATAAGACTCACAGCTCCTTGATATATCCTTTCCAACTGTCTACTAGATGCCTGTGTTTGCAATTATCTTCCAGTGAACAGAGTCATGTAAAGTCAAAGGCAACAGAAAGCAGATCTGTGCTTTGAATCTTGCACTCACCACACTTCAATAACACATTGCTTTGCAAGTCACTGTTGTGAATGCTAACATTTGGTGGCAAACAATTGGGACAACATTCCTGTATCCATTATATATTAGTAACAGATACACATGTATCCTATTTTTTCTTCCCTTTCTTTCCTCCCCTCCCCTTTTCACGATAATTAACAAGACAATAAACATGTAAAACTTAAAAATCACAGAAGTGGAAAACTGATAAAGGCCTCTGAAATTATACCAAGGAAAAAAAGAATCAGTGAACCAGAAGAACATATAAAGTTATTGCCATTGAGTTTTCCAGACAGCACGAAAATTGGAAGAGTAATAAATAACAAGGGTAGGTCAGTTTTCCAGCAAGAGCTAAATCTGAGGTGAGCTGAGCTAACTTAACCAACCTATGCTATGATGTAAAAGAAGGGAAAGATTCCTTATGCAGGAATAATAGATGCTGTTCAGGTTTATGGGATATGGGAAGGAGCCATGTTTTTAAGGTGCTCAGCCAGCCAGGAGTGTGACCAGCTGCACCCAGTGTGGTGAGGCAGCCAAGGCTCCCCGAGTAGCAAAGGTCTCACCCAGCCCAGCTCACTGGGACCAGATCTGCTGCAGCCCATGGGCATTGCACCCTGCTCTGTGATTAATGAAGCACAACAATAAATGATGAAACAGCAACAGGACCCTGAGAGGAAGAGTGGAAAATCAGCCTGTGCTGTGAAAATAGGTATAACCAAAGAGAGTAGTGGGCTTTTAAGGAACTCCAGTGTCTAAGTATTAGCTTCATCTGTCTTGTCAACTACTGCCCTGCCTTCTCATCCCCAAGTGTACCTGCACTTGTACACACAGGCACACTGGCACACACAGGCCTGTCCTTCCTGCCAGCTGAAATCAGGAGCCCCTAGATAAGGTATATATGTTGAGCTCTTAAGATCAGTTTAATGAACCATCATGACTGAAGTTGGCAAGATGTTCCTCCTTGCTTCTTTTCTGTACCTCAGACTGTTATGATCCATTTGTGAGAAATTTTCTTTTGACAAGCGGAAGTCCTTTATCACTGCCAGTGGTTAATCTGCACTCTGACACATTCATTCAACCAGAGACAATCCAATATTGACATTTGTACCTTGGGGGGAAAGAGAGGTTAAATACTGGATGTAAAATAAACTCTTGGGCTATGCCCAGCTACCATAAAATATCTATATCATGTATAGGCGTGTTTCTTTCCCTGAGAATTCAGGAGTAGCTCATTCACATCTGGACTCCGCTATTGTTCCACATAATCACTCAAATGGATGCTGTTGGGCAACATCTGGAAAAGTCTCTGATAGCCCATCTCAGCTGCTCCAGCCTTTTGGTGGTCCACTGAGAACTAGCTGTTCACATGCTGCTAAATCTCTTCCTTGTTTCCACCTGTTAAATAGCATTAAAAGGCAGCTTAAAATACATTAAATACTCTCCTAACATTAATTTCCTCTATAAGCAATTACTGTCTTGGCCACAAGGATGCTCTCAGCAGTTCCTGGTAAGAAGGAGATAGTCTGTATGGCCAGATAGTCACACATGGGAAGGACTAAAATGTATTATCACTGATAAAGATTTTACCACTGGGTCTAAGAGTCAGTAAAAAAAAAAACCCAAAACCGTATTGTGCAAAGCACTGTAAAAACACATAGTGTTGTGAGGCCCTGGCTCTAAAGAGTTTGCAGCACAAGAAGTCCTCATCATCCCCTTCCCATCTATTTTTAATTTATTCTTTTGATTTCTAGAGCTGGGTTTAAAAGTTCTGAAATCTCCTACCTTTGCATACATTGTGCTATGCCTTTATCCAAGAACAGTTTCATTGATTTCAGGACACCTATTTTATAGATTTCTATGCTTTTTTTAAGGCATACAAATACATATATTTGGGTATGTAAGTTTATTCTGTATTTCAGGCATAAATATGTTGGTCTAGATAATATTTTCCAGAGGCCTAGATGATCTTTCTAGGTCCCTTCCAAGCCCTAACATTCTATGATTGTATGAAGACCAGAGCATACAGTATTAAATGGTGTCTCTTGAAAACAAACTGTGCTTTATCCTGGGTGTAGTGCTGCTAAAACTAAAAAGGACTTCTCAAAGGCTAAGTGTTTGTCAACACAAAGGTAACAAGACAATGTTGCAATGATGACCAAAATTAGCTGCTTTTTAAACTATGATTAAACCTTGCAAACCATTTCACTTAAAAACTTCCAAATGACCAAATGGTGGTTTTCAGTCTTTGACATTAAAAAGAATATAGTGGAAAGGTTGGAAGTAACCTGTAATTCACATTTAACTGAGTTTAGACAGAAATCTGAGAATCAGCCAGAGCTGGAAATCAACCACTGCTGCAGATAATTCTGACTGCCAACAAACAGAAGCCTTCACACAAAGCTAACTTTTAAAAATCTATTGACTGCTTCTTTCCCTTATATTTAGAACTTCATCCATTAATAATGAGCCAAATCCAAATGATGATGCTATCACATAGACTGTCTGGTCACCCTAAATTTCCATCCCTTGCCTAAAGTATTCTTTACATTTGCTGAGGCCAGTGCTACTCACCCTGAACTTTGCATATGTAACACAGAAGGGCTTAACCTATGACAAAGGAAAATAATGCTGGAAATGGCATCCTAACAACTATGTTTTCCTGATGTAGTCTTTTTAGTTAGAGAGATAACAAAGGAAAGTGAGGTGAACATCAGAAACTGCAGAACTAATGATTAAAAAAAAAACCTTCAGAGCTGTAAATTTAATTTCCATAACAGGCAAGATACCAGCCACATAGAGCTGGAATAATGCAATATTCCATGAGGAAAGATGTATCTTTGTTAAGAAACGTTACAGTCAACAAAACTAAAAGAAACTCAGATGAAGACATCTGTGATAATAGAAATGGCAAGGAAGGTGAGTGGATCTGCAGCACAAGCAAAGGGTGTTAAGAACCAAAATTTAAGAAACACTTCATACACAAAACCAGGTCAAATAAGGAATATATTGGCACTAACAGGGAGGAGCAGTGGATGAATCTGGTACTGAGAATAAAACTGTAAATCCAGAATGCTGGACTTTGCAGTTTTCATGCTGGTGAAACATGAGTGAGGAAGATAGGACACTGAAATCCTGCCATGGCACTATGAAACTATGAAAAACTATTCTGCTAGACACAGGATGGGAATCAACAGGAGTTTTGCTCATCAAGGATCACAGATCCAAATTCGTCTCTTCATGGAGAACAAGTCACCACACACCCATCCCCAGGATACTGCATAGGAGGCAGAACAGACAGCAAGTCCCCAGAGCTGCCCCAGGCTGCACTCTTGTTGAATATAAAATTATATGAGGCAGTAAAAATCAGTGCCACTACAGCAGAGACCAGGTCACTGGGTTCCTGCACCCTGGCTTGGCTACAGCTGGAGGCAATGTCCTCCTAAATCACCTTGGTACAAGGCAGTGGTGGGTCAGAGCTGTCACCTCATGACTTTGTTATCTCTGCAAGGGGGGGCTACCTTTCCAGTTTTGCTTTCTTTCCCCTTATTTCCTGTCTTTTATATTGGCAAGTATGTACAACTTCTGCAGTGAAGGGTATAAATATATATGTACATAGGTATGTGTATAGTTTGGCTTCTATTAGAGATTGAGGATTTTGTTTCAATGGAAGGAAATTTGTCTTAGTGTCAGACAGGGCCAAATAGCAAGGAAATTATACCTAATCCATCCTGTAGTAGTTGTTCCTTCAATCTGGAGACCACGCCAGAGACGGAAAAGGTCTGTGAGTCTGTGATCCTAGGTACTCAGCAGACATTAAAACTTCAGCCATTAGAAGAAAAAGGTTAACGTCTATTATTATCATCTCAGAGCTTCTGTTAAATTAGATGCAGTCACAGTTTCCTTCTACCTTTAAAGTTCCTCATCATGTGTAGGGAGCATACATTACCAGCATTTTCTTCATAATCTCGAGATGGAGACTCATCTGGGCCTAGTGTCTTCGTAATCTTCATTAACTCTAATGTCATTATCACCTGTCCTGGAGTGACCTTGAGATCACTCACTACTTCCTTCTTCCTCCTCTGGGAAATGAATTTCTGTTTCTGTCCTCAGCTACTGAACTGCTTTTGTGAGCCCTGCAGCAAATAATTAATATTAGCAGTATCCTCTTCATGTCTTACCAGTCTGGGTGCCCCACCTCATTTTAAAATCTCTGCTGGCTCCTTGACTTATCTTTCTGTTTCTGATATGCATGTTTTTAAAAGCCTCTAGAATATTTGTCTTGGCTCAGTAATCTTATTTCATCCCTTGTGGGAGCTTTCCTCACCTTTAAAAAAAATTATCTATTAACCTTCATATTCCTAACTTTCCCTTCTTGCATTTGATATTCAGCAGCTTTCAGATGTCTTATACATGACATAAGAACCAATTTTTCTAGTTAATTATTCAACTTCTTCTCCTGCCTCTCCCTTCCCTCCAGAAAGGAGCATTGTAAAGGTGGGCTTGGGATGACAGAGCATCACTTGATCAAAGAAATAGACTGAAGTAAAGGTCTTCCCACTAAACAGAGGTCTTGACCAAAAAGCTCAGAGCTCCCACCACCCTGATTGCAGGAAGAAGTTTTGTAAAAAGCAGACAGCCCATCTCCCTCCCCTGGCAGCAGCAGAGGACCTTGTCATCTGATAAGGTGGCAGGGCAATAACATTTTATTTCTGTCCTGCACCTAACTGTTGGGGCTGTTTGGCATTGAACAGAAATAAATAGGGAGTGAAGAAGGACAATGGCAGAGAAAGGAGAGAAAAGGAAAGAATCCTTTTCTTCAGCTCTGTGTCTTTGACAAACATCTGAGGTAATAAACAGGGAGTTTTATGAGCTAATTGCCTTTTAATCCATTTTAGCTCTTAACTGCTTTGGAGAAGCTGCTAACTTACACTGTGTCCCCACCTTTAGAGCTTGACAATAACAAAGCCTCCACCACCACTGCGGACTCAGGATTGCTCCTGAGGAGCACACAGGCGAGAAAAACTCCCCTAAACAAAACCCAAGAGGAAGAGCAGGAGCCTTTGCATAAACAAGGGGAAAATGGAGTGATTGTGCTGCACCATGTGAGGCAAGAGTGGAAGTCCAGCGGCTGGCAGCAACCCGCAGCCACCGGTCTTTGGAGAAAGGAATCCTGGCAGAGCAGATTTGGGAGAGTCCAATAAAAATGTGGAAGTGAAGGCAGAAAACTCACTCTCCTCCCGGCTGTGTACGTGTGTCCACACAAGCAGCATATGTTAAGCCTTTAAATGAACATTTGGCTGTGAAACAGTAGCTATGGCAATAGGCAGGCACGATTTTGTGTACTGTATGTACATATCGCATAGAAAAGCTCTCTGTTTCTGAACTGGACTGGCAGCTGCTTGAAATTTTCCCCTTCGTTTTCCCTAAGGTCTCAGGTGTGGGATTCATGAGCCAGTGTCTCGGCTAGAACAGGTGTCTATCGCTGTGTAAATAGCAATTAGGCCCAAATTTCAGACTTTTTTCAAATCCCTATCTGAGGAAAAGCCCAGGAATAAATAGTTGCTGTAACGGCCAGGGGTATTGTGTAGCATTATAGCCTCCAGCTGGGCTATTACATACTATAGACGGGTGAAGAATACAAGCACCTGACAGATGTGTTCTGTTAGCTTCATTAGAAAAGAAACAAAGAAACTCCTCAATTAATAGCAGTGGAGCCAAAGGGAAGGGGGGTGCGGGAGGGAGGAATCATAGCCTGTTATTTAAACAGAGTCAGGGAGCCTTTCACTGATGGCTTAATATGATTCATTAATAAAACCAGCTTTTTGAATGCCCAGTTTAAGTCAAAAGAAATCACTAGCTGGGTTTTTTGTTGTTGTTGTTGGGTATTTTTTCCCTGCAAAAGAAGGGCAAAATGACAAACTGGAGTTGCTGAATTCATTTTGTGCAAGGCTGGTCCTTCTCAAAGCCTCCTTTGCTCAGGGCATTTCTCCCTCGGGGTGGTGGCTCAGTCCTTGGGAATTGACAGGGTCACATAGAGACTTTTGGTGAGAGAGATTTGCAAGGGTAATACAGAAGCATTCCATGTCTCAAGTAGGAAGCCTTAATGATTTTAAAGTGTCAAAATGGAGCTCTTCAATATAATGGAAATCAGATGCATCTAGAAAATCACACCTTTTCACTGCAACATGTTACTCCTATTTTGAGGGTCTGAATGAGCAGTAAAACCACGTTGAGTATAGTTCTGTGTGCCACCTCTTTAGAAGTGATGGACTTAATGTCTGCTTATTTAATGTTCTAATAACAAAAAATGTATGTACAAACTGTATTGTACTGCAGCTCCTTATGCCCAGGCACGTGACAGGGTACAGGATCCTGCAGCTAGCTACAGAAACCACCTCTTCTGCTCCTAAATTGAGATGAAGCCACCACCACCTTTTTAAAACAGACTGCAAAACTCAAATGCAATGTAATTCTTAAGCTGCAGTGTTTACTGCTGTCGCTGGTGGTGGCAGGAAGAGCTATCTTCTCAACACACATTTTTAAGGAGAGGGAGGTATTTCAAGCATTTGTGGGTTCATGGAGCTCCCAACATGAAACCATCTGTGCTGGAGGATTTTAAAGATGAAGAAAATTGCTGCAGTGCCTCCATGGGGTGGTGTAAGATAAGTGGGAGGGAAAGGATAATTCAGCATCTGAGAATACAGAAGGAGCCCTGTGATGGAGGTAACAGTCATTTGCACCTTGACCTGCCAAATAAACCTATACCAAGAGAAGACTTTTCAGGACTTACCAGGTTCCACCTGGGCAAGACTATGGTGATGGTGTGGCTCTAAGAGCAATCACTGGCTTCGTGACATCTAAGTGTGTTGGCAAAGTCAATACACTGAGCTGAAGGGTTGACTTGATTACAGGAAGATTAAGGAGACCAACAATACCTATCAACTCCTCTCACCTATTTCCCTGTAAGTTAACTGATGTTTGGTTGAAGCCTGCCTCTAAACATACCAAATGAAGGGTCTTTCATCACTTCCCAAGGGACAGTCATCCATGACCAAATAGATCTTGTTATCAAAATGGTTTCTTTTATATATTCAGTCTAATTTTTCCTATCCTTAATTTCATCCCATTACTCTTAGTTAAACCCATCCTATTGTCCTAAATAATTCACCTCCCTCAGGAATTTACCCCCTCCATGTATTTGTAGGCTATTCTTTTGTCCCACTGTAGTCTTCACTTAGCTAAGCTATCTATATTTAATTCTTTTAATCTCTCTTCATAAATTAGTCCCTCCAGCCAGCAAAGGGAAGGGCATATTTAAGACATTATTCAGTGGTGAGCTAGGATGCTCTGTTATATTCTGGGGATATCTAGAGCATGGAAAATGCCTAAGGGAAGCCTAAACATTCATATTATTACTTTTTTTTCCACAAGTGTTTGAACTGCCATAGACAAAGTGATATTTCTAAAGCAGAAAAATATAACTAAAGATCTCTGTTCCGTTCTCCCTTTTCTGCCCCACTGTTGTAAATGTCTGCTTTGTCCTCAGTTAATAACCTCCATCACCAGCTGGCCAGCTCTTGCTTACAAGCTTTGCCTTCCTTTACACCCTAACCTAGGACTTTTTTTATATCTGTGTGAAAAGCAGAAAATCAGTCAGAGTAATTAATTATATTAATTTTATAGGTTAATAAAACAAATGCACCACTGCTGCAGCATGTTAGAGCCTTTCCCATCAGGGCTGAAGAAGCTGTTTACTTGTGATAGTTTGTGTATTTGTGACAAAGTTACTGCTTTTCTAATGCACTTAAATTCACAATGAATTAGATAGCACCACTATCTTTTTCTTACTCTACTGACAGAATCAGACAATAGCTGTACTCTTGCCCTTCCCACCCAAAATTAATGACTTGGAGGATTCAGACTTACTAATGATTGGTTTATTTGAATTGCTGGTTTCCTTCCTGAGGACAGTTTGTTTGACAAAGCTGATAGCAAAGTCTCCCTTTAGGAGCACACTGTATAATTGAGCGTGTCTTACACTGATTTGCTGCAAATCACTGTTCAATCAAGCTCTGCATCTGAAGAAATTGAAGTGACTTCTATTCAGGAAACAAGGATGGTATGATCTTTGAATACAGGTTTTGGGGTGTTTTTAAAGAGTTGTTTTTATTACTTGTACTTCATGGCACTTTTCCTGTATAGCTTAAACACTCCTTTACTAGCAAGTGAAATTTTATACTAAAACTTAAATCCTACCACAATCTTTAAGTAAAGTAATCATTAGTACTTGTTAAAGGGACTGTAATAGTATTTAACTTCTGCGCTGAAAAGGAATTTTCAATTGCTTTTAAATACATCCAAAGACTTGGAATGACTGAGCCTGTGTACTGGAATCATTTAAATATCTAAAGGAGAAATGCAGAATCCAGCACATGAACCAGTGCCCATAATTGGCTCTGATATGTCAACAATTTATTTATTTTTCTCTACAGCTGACTTAATACCATAAAATGAATTCAGTCCTTGCCAAAAATGCTTATTGCAAAAAAAGTTGAACAATTCATATTTGGGTCATGCAAACCTGAAAGCCATTACAGACCAATAAATGATATCTTCTGGAGGATATGAAAGTAAACAGACCCTCATGTCAATGTGAACCAACTCAGTCTTTAACCCACTGGCTATTAGTTTTTCTCTTCGCACTGTGGCAACATGTAGGATCACTCTGGTTGTAAATGCTGTTCAAACACAAAAGCCCAAATAATCCTTAACACAGGAGTTTGTACACTAAGGAAAGTAATTGGATTGGGAGTAAGCTAAGGGTGTGTGCACACTGAGAGGAAAAACCACGTCAGTGGCATGCACAAGGTGCCCCATGAGTGCTACCTTTCCCTCAAGTACTTCTTCCTTTCCACCACAAAGCCTGTTTGTCTGTTCAGCAACCAGAGTAATGACTTAGCCACCAGAAGCCAAGTTATCTCCTGAGTTAGGAGATGCCCATGAAGAAGACTTCATCCACAAATTGTGAAAGCCTCAGTTCCTTCCCTCTGGAGTCTCAGAGCCAAGCTCCTGACATGGTGTTCCCACACATCCAATGGCTTTGTTCCAAAAAGAGCGAAAAGTGAAGGTTTATTTCTCTTGCTATGTTTATAGGTCAACTTGAGTGTAAAATGTGAGTATACACAACCTGGAAAGTCTATTTCAATCTCTGGGCTTGTTATATTTTCTTCTTTCATCATACTGCATTGCAAATTATTCTAGTTCTATTTCTCTGGTGTATTAAACTAGTGTATTGCCAAGTCTCAGCTCTCCATTCAGGTTCTGGCATCAAAGCCTTAGGCCAATTTTATTTCATTTGTATTTGCTGTCAGAGCAATGTCTTTATTCAAAAATGCCCTTCTCATATCAACTTTCTCAGGTGGCTTGACAGAAGTAGAAAGTGTGAGGAAGAAAGCCTTCCCTCACCCCTCAGCCTGCAGTATTACTTTTATTTTTTCACCCTCTCTGAGGTGGGGAATGTACAACACATACAGAGAAAATGGAGTTCAGGATGCCATTTAGCAATGAAGGGGATGGGGTTTTTTCCCCTACTCCTGGCTAGGCACTTGACTTTTTCATACAGGCTTTCTGGTTTATCTATAGGTATGTGTATATATAGATGTGCATGCATATATATATATATATATATATATATATATGAGAAAAGTACACACGCTTCTAGAAAATACTCATGTTGTTGCTCTGAGCTAATTTATTTTCAGCTGTGGCACATTTACTCAATTACAAACAATTTTTTAGTAAAGCAGAGTGAAAATCTATCACATTCAATTATGATGACAATGCAGTGCTGTGCAGCTGGGGGTTACACTGGGACCAGCCATGCCTTGCTTGTGGCCATCAAGGATTTCAGTGAAGCTTTTTTTTTGTGTGTGGGTAGAAAAGTGATTTAAATTGGATGACAGGAAGTCCAAATCATTTTGTCATATGAAAGACTGTCAGAGACACCTCAGGATGGAAGTGTTTGATATAAACTATAACAGCAGAATTAGGCAAGGTAAGGACAGCTGTAAGCAGGACATCACAGGACAAGGGAAAGCATGAGAAAAGTTTATCTTCTGGCATGGCACATTAAACAATGACAGTAATTGATAATAATAGTTTTCAATCTTCTCTTTAATATTCCCCATTATGCCCAGCAAAGGACATTTTGCATTCTAACAACTTTGATTTGCCAAGCACAAACGTGTCCTATCTATAAAAACCACATGCACTCAGACATCTATAACCAAACACTAAAAATCCACTTGCATACATACACATCTGTCTGCAGCATCCAAGCATTGGTGGCACTAAGGACACTGAAGTCCCTGGGTCATGGACTTCTGCAGAGATCTCAGCAAGCAGCACTGCAGCCTGTGGTGCAACAGGACCAAAGCAGTGTTGCACACCCCTCACGCTCTGTTTTCAGGAGTAATGATTCTCAGCCCTTCAAAAATAATACAAATTTGGGTTGCACAAAGTACAGGCACCTTCCCAAGCACAAACACATGTATACATGTTTTGAAGGCTACTCTCCCTTAAGTGCTTCAGGTTTGGATAGTTTAATCTGAGTCCTTACTGGTTTAAGGTAGAACAGATCAGATCTGTACCAAAGCAATGAGTTTCACCAGGGCATTCGAAATAAATCTATCTACAGAAATCATCACTACATTCAGGATCCCACAAAATGTTGTGCCTTAGGAATGGAGTATTTCAGAAAGCAGTTGACTAGTGCCAGGATTTCCACATTAACAGCCAGGAAGAAGAAACCTCAGTTCACTCTATTGCTAAGCAAACGCAGCTGATTGCTCCCTTGTAAGCAGTGATGATTCAAATTCCACAAAAATTGTAACAACTTCCAGTAATGTTTTCCTCTGGCAGCTCTAAGACAAACTTTTTCATTCATTGATTGATTTCTCTGAAGATTGTCAAGGGTCAGGGTTGAGCCAACCACTAATCCAGCGACAGACATTCTTTATTGCCCCCTTTCTCCTTAACCCAGAAAGGTGAAGGGAATTAACAGAAAGAGACTTATGGATTGGGAATGAAAACTAAAACTAATGAAAATAATAATAAAAGCCAAGTATATAGGAATATATACATATATACAGAACCAATTCTGAACCCAAACCCCTCCTTGATGGCAACTATGTCACCACTGATACTGTGGCAGAAGGACTCACCAGTAGACAGGAATCAGACTCAGGGGCTGGATCCTGGAAATGGATTCAAGAACTCTTAGATTAAGACTGAAGGCAGAACAGAGAGTCCTGCAGCAGCAGAGCTGAGCTTCTGATCCTCACAAGGAGAGTTATCCATCCACCACCCTAGATAGCTCAGGTGCTCAAGCCCCAAACAGGGGTGAAGGTCCAAACCTCTCATCTTAGTATTTGCTGTTCATTAGGTGCTAAATAGCTTAATCATGCACCTGCCTTGCTTAGCTCTTAGGCTCTAAGAGACTCTAAGGCCCAAGCTTGGTGTGGGAGTTGGTTGTGCTGAGCAACTGACCCGCAATTTATACTGAATATGGAATGGAATGGAATGGAATGGAATGGAATGGAATGGAATGGAATGGAATGGAATGGAATGGAATACCTTGTTGGTCACTTCAGAGTCACTTGAACAGTCTGCTCCTCTCTGCAGGTGCAGCCTTTTCGTTTGCACACCTCCTTCCCCCCAGTGTGGCACACAACATTTAGCAATGACTTAGAGAAGCTTTAGCTGAAAACTTAAATCACTGAAAATAATTAGTTCTGTTCTAACCCAAATTAGGACAAGATCTATGTCAAAATTAGGGGTGAGCAAAGCCTGTTTCTTTCCATATTTTATTTTTCTTTTCTTCACAGCTGTGTTATTCTTTACTGGAAAAACAAGTTGAGGTAAAAGAAGAAAAAAAACAACAGAAAACAAAGCTATCAAAGCAAGTCTCAGTAAAATAAAAATAGAAAAAAATGAAAATAAAAGGTGATTTCCCCCCCCCCATTTTGCCAAAGACCTACTTTTGCCACAAGCTGGGTAAGAGCAGAAACCTCTCTGCAGTCTGCCTAGATATTGCTGTCTGGATGCCTATTCGTATTTGAGATTCTGACAGATGTGAAGGAAGAGAGATTTTTACAGCAATTGGATGAGAAGACTAATGGGAACAAATCAAATTTTCTTTCTTTGGGTGTGCAGATATGGAAATGCAGCATGCACTGATATTATTATCTCTTTATGTATTACTCATGTGATAATGTGTTTTGATTTGCTGCAAATTACGGAATACTTAAAGTACTAATTTTTAAAAACTTTCCCTGCCTCCTTGCCTCTCTTTCTCTCTCACAAACTCACTTATTTTCTATACAATGACTCCTCTTTTCAGTGATCATTACAAGAATATACTCTCAGAGCTAGAAAGCCTGAGATGCACTGAAGGGCCACTCCTCCAGCTCCTTCTACCAGGGTCACACAAGGGTCGACAGCATCATATTTGTGTTTCTTTTCTGGCCTTTTGGTTTTCTGTGCTGTATTTAAGGCTATATACTCAGGGTGAAATCTAGAAACAACATATTTGTCTATGTCCATACGAAAAAAATACCTTATGGAAATTTCTTCACACATACAGAGTAAGAGCCAGAAGCCATGACTTTAAATGGATTCAGTATCACTCATGTCAGATCAAAAGCCTGAGAAACAGTATCTGGATAATGGAAGTTTATTGTTTGTAGGATATGAATCAACAACCCTTTTAAGCCTAAAATCAATTTTCCACAATGCAAACTCCCCATCTCCCAAGCATCCTAGTACCTACAAATGAAACATACCCTGATCTGAGGTTCTCTGTGAAACCCAAGGTGTTTGGAAGTTAACCAAATGAGATCTTGTTTCATTAATACAAGCTCATCATAGAACTGTCTCTGCTAGTGTCTACATTTTAGTCAAGATTACTTTGTGACATTTCTCTAAGCAGTAAACAGACAGTGGGAGAAGTCTCCTCACGTCCTTTATGAGAAGGAAGAGTTTTGGGGGAAGCGATCATTCATAATTTGGACACAATTGCACAAAGGTAGATTTTTGATGGACAGCACAACAGCCAGGGTTATTGGTCTTACAAAATGCTCAGACAACATCTAAATACTCCTGCAAAACATCTCCCAAAACATTTGCTCTTCAGTAGTTCTGAATATCTGAATGCTCCTGTTAAAAGGCAAATAAAGAGTTGTTGTGGAACTCAGTGAAGAAGCAAGATACCAGGGGAATTATGAACAATGGGGAAAAGAAATTGCTGTGAGGGCAGCACCTGGACAAGGGACAAGGTTCAAAGTAGCTCTGAGCCACTGGCACAGGCTGAGGGAGAAGCAGATGCTGAAGGAAGCACCTGTAATTTCCTCAGCTAGAAGCTGGTGTGAGATCACGGTGGTCCAGAAATGCTGTGTTTCTCAAGATGACAGGAGTGAGAACAGAAGCACAGCCCACTGAAGGTGTGGGTGATTCCAGGGGAAGACTTGGGCCAGCTATAGCACTTCCACACCAGACAAACCTGGTATGCCAAGCACCAGCAGCAAGAACCTCTGCAGTGTTGTTGAGCAGCCTGGCTACCGCTGCTCCCGCAGGGTTCCCACAGCATGCACCAACCTCACTAGGGTTAAGAAAGGCAAAAGCCTAAGACAATGCTGGTGTTGCTTAGCCTAATCCTCCTGCTGGGAAAAGAAGAAGCAGAACAAACACTGCTGAATTTATCAAAAACAAGAGATGATTTCTTGAGAAAGTGTTCAACAATTGCTTCTTTGAAGGAAGTTGGCACCTTGCCCCTTCAGCAGTGCTGCTTACCATCCGCTCCCAAATGAGATAAGCAAATCCCTCCTGGCCTTTGCCCATCAGGAAGAGTGTCAGTCTACTCCATCCATGAACCCTGAACCTCAAGTACTTGATATAAACTGACAATTGAGAGTCAATACTACTGGCAGACCGACTCATCAAAGCTAATTGCAAAACAGGAAACTTCTTGATTCAGTTCATCAGTGTGTAATTCAGCACTATAGTATTAGATATACGAGGAAAGATTCCATAGGAAGAGAGATTGACAAGAACATGACTTTTAGTTTAGAGAAGTAATGAAAACAGGGACTTGCTAGCCTATGTGACACACAAAAAAAATCTACTTTTGTGTTATCTACTGTTTCTCATAATGAAAGAACAAGAGATAGCTAAAAAAAAAAATGAAAAGCATTCAACTGAAAACTGATAAAAGGATTTATTTATTTGTATACAACATGCAAGTAACTTCTGGAGCTAACTCAACAGATAGGACTAAAGTAAAAAAAAATCACTAGGATTAGGAGTTTATCTGGATATTAAGTATATATATCATTACAAAACTAACTTGCCAAGCTGTGGGGTTTTTTCTCCTACAGTTAGTGAACATAGCCAACAACTTTGCTGAAAATTTTTGGAGCATTTTGAGGTAGTCAACCTAAAGATTTAAAGGCATTCATTAAAATCACTGAAAAATCACAATCATATTCCTTTTGCTGTATCATAATTTTACCTTACTGACAATCTGAATCAAATAAGTATCTGATAAACGAAACAGGCTGGGAAACCAATTTGTTGACAAACACTGTGACAGTCAAACTTTGTTCTCACAGTTTACTTCCACAGCACCACCTTGGTGCAATGAAATACCGAATCTATGTCCTTTTTGTTTTCCCATTATAAAAAAGTAGGTTTTTGAAATACACTCACCTAATGAGCATGTAACTCTTCAGACATCTCAAGCCACTTCTTATCATAGATTTGATCTATATACAAAGTATTACTCAGATCCTCTGAAAGCTGAGCGAGGCATCAATGATCCTGATGTCCTGTCTCATCTGAGTTACCTAAAAGTATGGACAGGCCTGGAGTCTGCTGAGTCTACTGTGTCTGCTCCCTCTGATTTTCTGAGCTGTAGTTCATTCTAGTGAATAAATACCAGGTATTTCCTGCACATAGGAACAGTGATCAGAATAAGTTTCAAGAGAGAAATATAAAGGTCCTGGCCTGTCTTGCTGCCACCCAAACTCAAAAGTGAACCCCAGTACATTTAGTATTAGAATTATACAGGCTTCTGACTCCAGTGTCACCTTAGTTTATGATGTCCCACCAGAGTTTAACTTGTCTTTCTAATAAGATGCTTGGCTGATGGATCCTACAGTTCCACCTTTGCAAATGTGTGCCAGATTTATCTTCCAGCCTTGAACTGACTTCTTCCTAAACTCACAAGGTGAGCTACTATATGTCAAGTCAACAGGATGTATCTTCTGCAATCTGCATCTCATGGCTGACACTTCCAAAGCATGGCAACTTTGAGATGTGGGTTAAAAATGAAGGAAGCTATTGCAAAATACAGACTGCAGCTCATTTTACATGCCTAAGCCTGTGAAATACCTCCACTAATCTACCTCATACTTTCTGTCAAACATTCTACCAGATTTGTTAAGCACCAGATATGCAAATTTTAGGTAGAAAGGAGATTTTTTTCAGGAAATTGAACATAAAGGGTATCAAAATAAGACTTTGCTGTAAAAAGACTAATTCAACTGCAACAGCTTCATAATTCAGAGCATTAGATTAATGCTTTATGAGCACATTATCTACAAGTTAATGTAAATGCTGTAACAAACTGAAATTTAGAGATAGAGACTGTTCATAGGTTTGGCTTGGCCCATGTCCACAAAGGCTTTATTAATCAGCACAGAAAGCTTAGTTTAGCCTTTGCCAGTCAGTTCAAGGTAGAGAAGCTTCCTGAAAGACAACAGAAATGTCTTTCATGCTGTCAGACATCTAGCATCTCCCTCTTCTCTAGCCATAGGGCTGGGTCAGACCTTCCCTCATCACCTCAGCATTTCTGATGTCCTTGACCACCAAAGCCATGACCGAGTGCTACGGTGCAAGAGCAAGCCCAGTTAAAAAGCAGTTTACATCTGTCACATGGAAAGAATCAAAAGCCAAAGCTCTATATTACTGACAAAAACCCCAAAGCACTGCAAGGCACACACACACACTTCACAATGCAACAGTGGAGATGCTTCAGTCCCATGCCTTGCCCTCTGTCCCAGCTATGCCAGCCACAGCTCACCATGTTTGCACCCTGGGTACTTTTGCTTTTGCATGGGCCAGCACACACAGGAATAACAGCTGAATCAGGAACAAGCAGAGAATTGCTTTTTAGCAGCATTACATATGTTAGCCTAAACAAACCAACAAACAAAAACCTAGTGCAGCAGTAATAGTGATGAAGTCGTGGCACTTTATCATAATCCCATCGTGCGAGACAGGGAATTTTTGTCAATACGTTTCATGCTCACAAAATCTACTGCTCAGCAATTTGACAGTGTATTAGCCACACACACTTTGTTTTAGTGGGGAAAGGTTCTTTTATTTAAAAGCACACCTTGGATCTAGGTCTGTGTACTCCCATAGACACCTGCTGGCTCATTCAGATGGAGACACATGGCTGTACCCACATGAGTACAGTGCATGGGGAGAAAGTGCTGAGTATATGGACAGAAGTCCTTGAGATAATTTTCAAGGACATTTATGTGACAGGATATTAGGAACCTTTTTCAAGGAGTTTACACTTAGAGGTCTGGCACAGAGACACATAATTCTATCCTATAAAAGATTAGCAGTGGAGGCAAGTATTAGGCCTCCACAAGTGACTAGTGTGAGCAACTTCAATGACAAGGCAAACCAATTTATAGTATGTAGTTATGAAATAACTTCCCACTTGAAAAACATCTTCTGAAGCTAGACAGTGGGTCTCTGAGTTCTGTCATAGAGCAGTAGGGTTTATACCACTGATAGATTAAATCACCTCTAATACTGTGCAGAGTACAGCTCTCCTTACCCTTTAGGCATCCTCTGAGTCACACACCTCTGTGAGCACCTTACACACCTCTGGTCTACTCTAGATTTCATGCATTTTCCCCTCTCTCTCCAGGGTTATCTTTCCATATCTCTAACAACTTCCATAGCTGATTTCAGTTCTTTCATATTGCAGATCCTTTCCTCTTTCTTCTTGAGCTTTTCTTAAATCCTTTTTTGCTTTTTTTAGATGAACTGAAAAGTTTTGCAAGCTAGACTAATTCTCCTTCTCTGGCTGGAGTCACTGTAATTACACAAGAGGGGGCTGATTTTTTTAGTCCCATGGACTGTAACACATCACTTGCATTATTTTTTTCTGGAGACCCCACTAGCACCTGTTATTTATGCAAACAGCTTTCCATGGATGTCCTTCACCTTTTATTCACTATTTTTATTTGGTTTTGAGCAACCTACTCACCCAAATTGTACTCTGAATTTCCTCACTTTCAATTTTTCTCCAGTATGTAGAGCTCCTGTAAATCCATCTAGTGACACTGTTCTATCAGTTAGCAGTAACTAGAAATTTTACCACTTGAAAGTTATTTTTCTGTTTACTTTTACTGAACTTGCCAAGTTCTTTCACCCTCAAATAGTTCAAATGAACAGAAAGGCCTTTTTGTGCTGCTGTGCTGGGGAACACTGGGATGGCAGGGTTTGGTCCAAAGGGTGAAAAAAACAGAGAATATGGAATTTATTCTACAATAAAGTAGCATTAACTCTCAAGCAATCAGCATGAACTCCCTAGAAATTCCTTGATAGCCTCCTGAGAGCACTGAGGACAAGGGTGAAGCCTGGATAATGGAGCTGCTGCTGAATGCTCACACTGGCAGCCTTTAGCACAGCCTGCCACAGAAATACTTATGTGAGATGGCCATAGCCTTTAAAACTAGTTAAGAAAGAATAGAAAGGAAATGTTGTAAAATGTCACATCCAGGCAAGAGAACAAAACAAATGGATTTTTTTTTTTCCCTTACAGCAGGAAAAAAAGTACTCACGGGAGCTTCTTATCCCTTCCTCCATCATTTCTTTTTCCTTCTCAGGTTTCTTTCTTTCAGGGAAATAATTTTCCTTCTGTTGACACCTATGCAGCCACAGACATGTCAGCATGAGCTGACTGGATGGAAAAGAAAAAAATATTTACCCCCAGCACTTCAGTATTCTGCTGCATTGCCATTACTGCCCTGATTTATCAGGGCCCCTTACGTATTTTAGCTGAAGCTTCTCAGTCACCCAAATGATTTCCTCTCCACAAATGAGAACTAACAGTGAGCTATGCAAGTACACGGGAAAGCGGGCAAGGAGAAAACAAGGTTTACCCCCCTCAGCATCTGCCTCAAAAATGGGCATAAGACAGCGGGGGGAGGGGGTAAACACACAAGGAGATGCTGAGGAAGCATCTCGAATGCGGAGAGACGCTGGGGAACGGGTACCCCGGGGGTACGGAGCACCTACACCTCCCCTCCTCGCCCTGCCCTCCAGCAGCCTCGGCTCCTCCGCAGGACACCAGAGCTCCCTTCTCCTCGGCGCCGTGCAGCCCCGTCCCCTGGCGCTAGCGGAGGACAGGCGGCGGGGGCCGGGGGCGGGGGGCCATGGCTGCAGAACTGCAGCATCAGCACGGAGATTAGGCTGCCAGCCTCCAGAGCACTTCCCTGCGAGGGAGCAGATAAGAGGGAAAAGGTGAATGGGAACACTTGTCACAGCAGATGGCGGCTTTGATTTGCAGAAGAAAGAGGGGAAGGGGGTGGAAAATAAGGAAGGGGAGGTCGTCCCTGCCCGCCCGGTGCCCGCCGCTCTCCCAGCTCCCGGCACCGCCCGGGATGCCGCAGCCCCTCCCCGGGCCGCCCACCCTGCCCGTGCGCCCAGAGTACTTGCTGACCTTCCCCGAAGACTTTGTAGGACGAAGTGCGGGGTTTGGGCAATCCTGGCTGCCTTATACATTTTATTAACGTTATGCTAATGAGTTGGAAAGCCACTCATTGATTTTCTTGAAAGGATTGAAGGATCAAATATCCATGAATAGAGCTGGCAAAACCTAATCTACTAATGGATTTAACTTAAGAGAAATATAAAGCTCAAAGAAAAATATGATTGTTTGTGGGCTACTTAACTAGTACTTATCTTTACAATAATTCTACAGAATTTCCATATTCCATTGAGGTGGAAAACATGCAGTTATGTTTTTAAAACACATTTGGCCAATAGCTCCAAACAATGCCTTTTGTTTTCTCTCCTCCTTCTCCTCTCTTCTCTTTTCTCTCCCCTACCACCCTTCTCCCTCTCCCCCTCTCCCTCTCCTTCTCCTTTTCCTTCTCCCTTTCCTGTTTCCTCTTCCCATTGCTGACCTCCTAGGAGTTGCTTATGATAGCCCTGAGCCTGCAGTGGCTGGTTCAGATCAGTGGCAGAGACATCCCACAGTACTCACTCTCCACAGAGGAGCTCATCTTCTACCAATGTACCATGGCTGTGCATCCACTAGCTGGTATGGCATTTTGTCCTTTTGTGTTTGGGAAACACTTGACTTGCACATTTTTGTGCTGCAGTGTGGCATTTCCTCAGTGTAAAACCCCTCCAAATTTTGCAGACCGTGTCTCAGATTTGTAGGGTTGGATTCCAGCAGTGTGACAGAAGCCTGCACACCTATGCTGTGGGATTGAGGAACTCATGTCCCATGCTAACCAGGGCTAGTAACAGGCAAGACAGGGATCCTTCTCTCTCCTAGCAATCTCTCTCCACCTGACATAAACCACCACTGTGTCCAAGAGCCCTAGCCACAGGACAGGCTCTCACTGTGCCATGCACTGTATGGGCACAGCACAAGAAAATGGCCTAAACTACAAAGAAAGGAGGTTTAGTGGGAGAAAAAAAGACCCCAGGCACATGCAGACAGGAAGGAAATAACAGGAAAACAGTTGTCAGCTGGACAAGCAGTCACTCCAGCACACCCACAAGCAGTTGTCCAGCCTTTCATAGATAGCATTATAAAGGATAGTTTCAAGGAGAGTTGGACAGCAATAATAAGACAAGTTTGGATTTGGCTGCAGGGGATGCATCTTGAGTACAAAAGGCAGCAGGAAAGAAAACAGAGAGACACTTGTTTGAAACTCTAACAAGGCAACAGGGAAGAAAACACAGAGGTCCTTGTTTGAAAAATTTAACAAATGAGCAATCGAGACCAGAAAAAGGCCTGACTGGAGGTGGAAGTAGACATTTCATGAGTATGCAAGAGATGGTGGTGACCCAATAATGTGCTAGCTAGAAAATCAGGCCTTGAAAACAAAGATATGTAACTGATGTTCAATACAGCATGGGAAGACAAACAAGTAGAGGGAATCTCTCAAGACAGACTGGCATGGTCACCACAACAAGCCATAGAAAACTTGGATTGTGATGGTCAAGTAATTTGATATGTTGGACATCTGGGTAGGTAGATCACCTGGTAGATGGCATGCCCCCAAAGTTTCAGAAGGTCATACAGCTCCAAAATAGAATTTTAAATTCAAGACTACCAAACTTGTGATGCAGACAATTACACTAACACTATTGTATTGATCATCTTCTAGGCATAAATATGAACTTGCAGATCTGAATCAAGATGAATTTTTTTGCTAGGAACAGAATCAAAGCTGGACAAAATTGAAGCTGGTATCAAGTGAGCAGAAATGTGAAGTGCAAGTCTCCCCCTCCACTGTACTAGAGAAGGCACTGTACAAGCTGCCTCCTGGGGTTCTCTCCATGCTGTTTTCTCTCAGTGACTCAGGATGGAATGTGCACTGTTCACTAGTAAAAAGACCATTATTTTAACTGTCAGCAATAGCCTCAGCCTATGCTGCCATTCTGTCTCACATCACTAACAACTAAAGCCATCCAATTTGAAATTAGCTGCCAGTCTTCAGGATGCTGGGTGTGTCGGAACAAAATCAATCAGAGCATTCCATTCTGGGATGGTTATTCAGCACTTACTGGACAAAAAGAAATATACCCTCCATTTCAGTTAGCACCTTCAGCAAATAATTTTAAAGCAAACCTTTCACACCCATATGATATAATAAGGTGGATTTCTACACTACTGCTTCTGACATACAATCATTCTGGAAAAACTGGATTCTGCTCCCCATGTGAATTTGTTGGAGTTTCCACATGTTCATTGGTTTATTGATGAAACTCCTTTCAGCTAATGAATGGCTGCCTTTAGATCACATTGCTGTCTAAACTCTGAGGTGCAGTGATTTTATTTATTCAACCCCAGAAGCACTCTCTCCCTCAAGAAATGACATTGGCTCCACTGTCATATAGCTCCAGGGTACTGTCTCCAGGATGCCTCAGAAGAGAGAATTCATTTCAGAAGAGCTATACCACCTTAAAACTCAAGCAATGCAGGGGCAGGTGAGACCCACTGGGTCCATGATAATGCAGTTGTTATCTTGTAATTTAATCAGTCCATTTGGCACCCATTCCATACATCAGGCATTCATGGTACAGTATACTTGCACTCTCAGACCAGTGCAACTCTCAGCCAACAGTAAAGCTCCAACCTCAGCTCCCCAATTTGAGCCACCATTTTCTTCCCAAAAATTCCCTCAGAAAAATCTCTGCAGTCATCCTTGCTTCTATAACTAGGGCTGAAATTCACCACACTTCTGAATCCTGGATATGATATTAGCAGGCCTCAAACAGATTTTTTTTTTTCATTGCAGCAAGGAGATCACCACCTTTGAGGCAAATTTTAGAGAGACTCTTCCATAATACACTTATACCTTAGAGTATGTTCTGCACCCACCTAGTTTATGGTCAAGAGGTTCTGCTATGTGCATAAAAATTGCATGTATTTTGGGTTATTAGAAGGTTATTTCACTGTTTTTTTCCAGAGATGGCTTGTGATACTCACAGAGGAACCATCATAATGCTGGAAAACAACACCATCAAAATGCTCGTGACATTCAGCTCTGTGGCTTCTATTTCATAGGACTTCAGGTTTTGCAGACATTTGGCTTTCTCAGACTCAATCTAAATCCAGGTTTTGGAAGACAAGAGCTGACTGCAGATGAAATCAAAATTATAATGGTGGCAGAAAATAATTGGGGGAGATGGCAAAAGTGATGCTTGCTTGTCTGGATGGAGGGAAGCCTTGCCCTTTGTTGCCTGGCTGGAGAAGGCCTCCTGGATTTCCAGATGCTTTTGAATGTTCCAGCACCAGCAAGAGCTATGAGTGTTTATTTCCCCTTCTCCTATCTGCTTGGTGAGGAGATTTCAACCTCTTGTCCTGTTGGACTGTGTCGCCATTGTCTGTGCTTTTCTCATCTCCAGACTGGATCACTGCCATGTGGTCTGCTCAGCACTACGTCTGAGGACCACTCAGAAACTTCAGCTAATTGCAGTATGCAGCTGCCTGCTTACATATCCACATTTCAGACACAAACCATAGAGCGCAGATGGCACACAGGCTGCGCCAATTTTCAGTTCATTTCCAGGTGCAATTCAGGCCTTAGTTTCTAAATCTCCTTGTGATTTGAACCTGCCCATCCCCTAGAGACTACCTCTGCCTGCAAACACCAGGTCCACTGTGGAGATGAGCTGTTGAGATGAGCCCAGGCATTTGAACTGACAGTGCCTGGAGCAGCGCATTTGGAAATGGCTTTTTTCTCAGCACAAGGCAGCCCACAGCTCTTGAATTTGCTTCCTGGTGTGGTGAACCTTCAGGGCACGTTGCAAAACTTGTCTCTTTTGTTAAGCTTTAGTTTAATATATTGGGGTGGGCTAAGAAGGGAGGTTTTGATGAGAGGACTTTTACTTTCATTGTAGTGTGATTCATTAGGGGATATGAGGTTTGATTTGGTTTTATTTTAACTGTGGCTAATGCAATAAAAGATTGTGCACAGTATAAGTGAAATCAAATAAATAATTACCATTGCTTCAGGCCAGTACTGTTTGCTGAGAAGCCAGAGAAGGAAAAACAAGAGTTAGAGAATTGTTACACTGGAAAGAATTAAGAAGGTATGGGCGAACAAAAGGGAGTAAGCCAGGTTACCTCCCACAGCTCACGCTGCGAGATGCCACTGATTTATTTCCTTGCAAGGTCATTCTTGGGGCCTGACCTGTCCTTCAAGCTCATAGTGAGAGTTCATTGCAGTATGTGACTGATGTTGGTCTAGAGAGGAACAGATAGTGATACTGACCAAGACATAGTGTCAAAAAAAAAAGAAAAAAGTGGAAAAAAAGAATAAAAATAAACAAGCACCAGTACTAAATCATGGAGTACAATAACAAACCACAACAGCAGTAGATCCCCAAGACTCCTTTGTCAAAGAATTATTCTACCTTCCTTTTTCTTCCAACTTCTGTTCCCCCCACGCTCCTTTTGTGTGGCTGTCTCTGCTCATTTCCTCAGGTTCTTTTTAGCTGGGTTTGTACATTGCAGATTTGAACTGAGCCGTCAAACTGAATAATGCTGCTGGAGAAGAAATGAAAACACCTAGAAAGGAGAGAGGCAGACTGCTGAAAATAACCAAAGGTCTCAGATAATGTAGTTGTTTCTGTCTAAAGGCACATGTATGTACGTATATACACACATATGTAAATAGATCAGGATTGCAAAAAGCATTTCTTTGTGTGTATCCGCAGTCTGGAAACACATCTACTCCTTTTATGTACAGTTATGTCTCCCATAGCTAGAGATCTGTGTGTGTTTCTATTTAATAAACCATACACAATTCATGGTCACTTTTGTATGCAATGACAATTGTAGACCTTCAGTTTCTGTAGCCATGTGTGGCAGAGAAGATCTCTTGCCTACAGCTCACAGGACAAAACTATGGGGAAAAAAACCCCCAAACACTACAGAGCTCAGCCCAAGACACAGGAAAGGAGAGAAACCTAGCTCCCCAAAACATCTAACCGGGAAAGGGCAAGAGATGTCAGCCCTATGGAACTGTGTTTTCTTTACCTGTAGAAAAGTTTTGTCGAGGGAGTATGCTCTCCAGAGGTGTAAAGGGGACTGAAAGCTCCATCAGATAGGCAGCAAAGAGTTTGTTGGGTTTTTTTTGTGTGTGTCCTAGAACGAGGATTGGCATAGTGCTGGAAGGAACAGTTTTATACCATCTGCTTCCCCCTCTGGTTCAGAGGAGGAGCGAAGGACAAAAGTGCCATGCACCACTCTTGGCAGCATGATTTACAGTAGACCAATTTAAACTTCTGCCAGTAAGCTTTTATACTGCTAAATGATCCTGTCTTCTATCATCATGTACATGGCTATGTCTGTGATCACACAGACACATTAAGGTAAAGGTATGTGTCTATACGTTCACATAGCTGTGTTCCAGGCCTTTTTTACTTTTGTGAGGGTTAAGTAACACCATTCCACTATGATTATTTATGGTTGGTTGCTCTTTATACCTTGATTCTTTTACTAACTCTGTAAATACTGAAAAGCTTCTCAGTGACATTAACTCTACAGCTCTTGCAACATGCACATAGTCTTTAGCTAGCCTTCAACCTAACAAGATGGCTTAAAAGGACTCTAAAAATCACCTGTCTGGCTCTCAGGCTTTTTTAAAACTCTGTCTCATGATGCCACTAACTTGAATTCTCTCATTCATGAGCTCATGTCCTACAAGTCCAGAACTTAATGGGAGGAAAGGAAACAAAAGAAATACTGTAATCTGGACTTGTTACATCAAGAGTAGGAAACTAGCTCTACATTTTGCCATCAGAGCTCATCTTGCCCCTCAAGCTTCTGTGAAGATTTCCACAGCAAAACCCATCAGAAGGACAATGGCAGGAGGCATCTCCTGCAAGGAGGGAATCAGCATCTGCAAAACGCTGAGGACTGCAGCTGGGAAGAAACATGTTCCTACCTGACAAAGTCATTTTGGCTGCTACCTGAGTCAGCCACACTAGCAAAGCCTAACTGGAGAGGCACATGAACAACCCCAGTAGAAGAGAAAGTCTGTTGTTTGAGAGTGAATCTCAAAGTCACATTGAATCTCACTAGCTGCCAGGAGAGCACAAGGCAGGTTAGGACAGGAAGCTTTTCTGGGGGCAGGAGATGCTGTTTGTGCAGCTAGACTTGTCAAAGCCATATTCTTGCCCCACAGACCCTGACCACTGTATCCAAATCAGAACAAAAATGAGCCTCTCTTGGTTGAAAATATTATATCCTTGGCAGGAAAGGACCCTTTACAGAGGTTGGCATAAGTCAATTGTAAGGGGCTTTTGTGTGTGTGCATATATGTATGCGTGTATGTGTGTGTGCATTAGCAGAGTATGCTGTCAGGGACTGATTTTCAATGATGCAAGTCTCCTCTAACTGATAACACTCTAAATAACAGGTGAGTGACTCCTGGCAAGAAGGAGATTGTCTGACCTCATTGTTTGCCTTTTTTCCCCCCTCTTTGTTCTTCACAAATAAAGGTTTTTTAATAAACTGAAAGGTCCTCCGCTCCTGCCTGATGATAAAATGAAAGGAACCAGTGAGGTATGGTACAACGTGGCAGCAAAAAAAGAGAAGCTCATCAGAAAATAACAAAGGTGCAAGTTAAAGATAAGGCAGCTGTCAGAGATTAATCCTGCTGGCCTGATTGTTTTCTTTAATACCAAGGCCTGCAATAGCAAGCGATAAGTTTGCTGAGTAATTTGGTTTTTGGTGAGGAAATAAAATTCAGGTAGGCCTCATAATTGATTTCCTTTTCTTTAGTTTTCTGAACATTAAACAAAACAACAAAAAAAATCCACCTCTGCTTTGACTACACTTTCCTATTTTCAAATTTGCTCCAAGGCTGTGAGCTTCCTCCCAAGCCAGGTCTGCAGGAAGATAACTTGGAGGGCAAAAGCACCCTCTCCTTTTCCAACATCCTCATGGGAATACTGTTTTGTCCTAAACACTAACTGTGGTTCTTGAACATGGTTAATTCTGCCTAACGTTGGCCTCATTTTACTATGTGAAAGCAGGCAAAATGAGAGGTTATGGGAAAAGCAAATGTCAAAAGGATATCAGTGCTGCCTGTCACCCATGGGTCACAGCAGTACACAGCCATGGCATTGGCCACCACTTGTGGAGGCAACAGCGCAGAAGGATGGTGCAATCCTCACTGGACTGGAGAAAAATCATCTCTGCCAAGCTAGGGAGATCATCTGAGAGAGTCAATGGCTGGGGTGCACCCACAGCTCGCCAGAGCAGCATGTTGGGGCTCCTGTCTCGTTCCTGCCCCTGGATGTAGAAGAGTGAATAGTAGCAAGCAGGAGGCTGGTAAAAGCAGTCATGCTAGTGAAAATGCACTCCCTAGCCAAATCTTCATTACTTGGCGTTGGTACACAGCCAGCTATGGGGAGCCTGGGCACTCCACAGGCATAGACTGTAGGAGGAAGCAAGAGGGAAAATAAGTTGAGGGAGGAATACCTTTCCAAATCAGGGATTCTATAGCAATAAGGCAGAGCTAGTCTCAAGTGCAAAGATGATCCTGAGAGAGATAGAGACAGTGTGAGTGTGAATGCACATTTGTGTGTGTTGCACGTGTGTGTGTTTGTGTGTGTGCTGTGTGCACACAGGAGGCAGCAGCAGCACAGCCTTATTTATTGTGACAAAATGAACAGCCCCCAGGATGCTCATCCAGCAGCTAATTTCTCATCTTATCTATTATGTGAATGAGATGGGAAAACAGTTTCCTGTTTTTCACAGATATCACTAACATGAAAGATACAGAATGAATTCCCTTGAAAGCCATGCAGTCAGATCCAGCCACAGACTCATTTGTTTCAATGGAAGGAATTAATGCAGTCAGGGTTGCCCATTGATGGAAAACAAGTCTATAAAGCTCTCTATAGAAGTAAATGTGCTGCCACCACCTCCAAAAGGGATGAAGAGCTTTGTGGGCAGTTTCTCCCCATCCATTGATAGCACACATGCAGATACAGGCTTGTGCACCACACAAGCACATACATTTAAACCTTGTCATTATTCAAAACAAGTATTTGTAGTGTTATAATGCAGCACCAGTGATAGATGAAAAGAGCAATCTGTAAGTCTGGGTTACTCCCAATGAAGGATTCCTTTGCCCCTAAGGAGCTTCTAAAGGTCTTATACCATGTCTAAGAGCAGGTGCTGAGCCACCAGTCCCCAGTACCCTGAGTTTACAGGCAGCCTTTGGAAAAAAGTTCCATGTTATGGGCAAACAGAAGGGCTGGACAAGCTATATTGAAGCCAGGCTGTCATTACAGAAGGCCCTACATCTCTTTTAAAGCAAAGACTCACAAGAAAGCATATTTAAAAAAACAAACAAACCCTGTTTTTGTATGTCCACAAGCAGTCAGTGGCCATGACCTTGCTGCAGCTATGGCTATGCAGGTGCATGATGAAGTGGAAAATGCCATATAATGCTAGCACTTTTTTAAGGCCATTTTTGCCTATTTTATGTTGGTTTTCATCTCTTTACATTTCCCAGCAGAGGGAGCACTGGGGCTTGGATTAAAACGAAGGCGAGGCTGTACCAGCCTCATGGCAAACCTAATAAGCAGTAACCTCACCTGAAAACAGGTCCCACAGTATTGGCAGCCACCCTGGTGCTGTCAGCAGTGTGTGGGGACTCTGCAGCACAATCTGACCCACAGAGCCTGGGGTGGGAGCTACAGATTCACAGGCATGGGAAGAGATGGTGGATACTGCAGGCACCATGGCCATGGCAGTCATGCCATTGGGGATTAGTTGCCTCCATGAGGTGGGCTCCTCTGGGATTGCTGTTCCTGTCACAGCTCTTTGGCACATTACAGGGCCTTACTGCCACAAAAGCCACAGTCCCCACAACCTCTGTGCCACTGCCACAAAAGCCACAGTCCCCACAACCTCTGTGGCCCTCGCTCACAAAGGCTGAACCTCTGAGAGGCAGCAACCCTTAAAAGGCCTCTTAAAACATTTCCTTTTGCTCTTTCAAAGGCACAGATGTCAGTAAGGGGGAATGGAAGGACCCAGGCTCTTTCCAAATGGAACATCCACTCAAAGGGCAGTCCTGTCCCAGCGCTTGGTTAAGAGGGAGAACAGAGCTGGACATGAGTTCCTCACCATGAGGGTGGTGGAACACTGGCCCAGGTTGCCCAGGGAGGTGGTTGTGGCCCCATCCCTGGAGGCATTCAAGGTGAGGCTTGCCAGGGCTCTGGGCAACCTGATCTAGTTGGGGATGTCCCTGCCCACTGCAGGGGGGTTGGACTAGATGACTTCCAGAGATCCCTTCCAACCCAAACCATTCTATGATTCTATGAAGTATTGCTTCTGACCATAACAAGGTAGGATATGCACAGCCCCATCAAGGCAAGCACAGATTCATCTCTCTCAGCTAAAGGCAGTGGGTTCCCACTGTCCCCACCTTCTTCTCTCCTTTTAAGTTCTGGCTCTTGCCCCTCTTGCTGTTGTATTCCTGGCCCTAGGTGCAGCAGGAGACTTCTGCCCTCCCCCAGTAAGCACCCTTTATGTTGTACAGGCTTAGGTGCATCATCTGACATGCTATAGCTGGGGGAAGAGGGAGAAGCACCTGTCCCCTACAGTGAGATTACAGTTTGACCCATGGACCAAGTGATGTAGAAGTGTGGCAGGTGTCCCTGCCTGCTGCCTTTCCTTGGCTAGTGGCTGAAGAATCCACATGATGCCCAAAGTCAGGGGCTGGGTGACAGCAGGCAAAAACTTGCAAAAGGGAGAGCAAGAAGTGGGAAAGGGAGGAAGAAAAAGCTGAAGAGGGTTAAAAGAAATAAGAAGAGACAAATCAGGTACTTCAGTACACCAAAGAGATGCTTCAGTTACACTGTAGCAAGGCACTAGGGTAGGAGAAATGAAAATAAATTCAGCCTACAGCCCTAATGAAGTAAATTCCAGAGTGGGCTGAGACCTTAACTGATATAAATGAGGATCATTATCTTCACTCTGATATTCTGCTCAACACAGGGCCAGAAGGGCAGAGATAGGAGGGAACAACCAGGGTGTGACAGTGTGAAGTACAGCCCTGCCACCCTGCTGCCATCCCATGGCAAGGAGACTCATGCGAAGAGCCAGTGACAGCACTCTACAAGCTGCGTGGGCCATCTGCAAGCCTCAGCCATCCCAGGATTTACCCCAGCTCTCAGTCCAGTCAGGAGAAGGATTTCTGGATGCCAGGCTGGTAGAATGAGTGGTGGGTCTCTGGAGGGACACGGTGTGAGCTGCTTTGTGTTGTTCCCATGCATATCTTGCCAGGACACTGGCAGCATCGACCACCAGGGAGGCTTGTTCAGCCTTAGCTGCAATCCCAGCAGTGCCCACTCAGGTTATTTGGGTCAGCCCTTGCCACCATGGAGACTGGGAGGCAAGAAACAGCAGGTACAGAGCTCAGTATTTCTCACCTGCCTGTGATGGCTTATTGCTTACCCACAGGGTGAGTGATGTGAGCATGGTTTGGATGCTTCATGCTGTTACACAAAAAGTTGAGGCTGTGCAATGGTGCGAAGCAGAGCAGCACATCTGCTCAGCAAAGCAGGGCCCTGGGAATAAACCTCCACCCTCATCCTGCTGTTGGGATGCAGACTCCTCTGCACAGGCAGAGAGCAGTTTGAGCTACCCACTGCATCTGTGCGTGGCCCAGCTGGGCTCACCTGAGAGGCCACCTCTCCCCGCCAACCATCCATCTCCTCCTGACAGGAATGCTTGGCCACTTTTCCACACACCTGTGATTTATGTGGCGTGGAACTTGCCACCACCAGACATTAAAATGACCTCAAATTCACCATATTCAACATCAAACCTAGAAGCTTTCTGCCCTAACCCCTAACCTTGTCTTCTTCTAACCCCTCCTTCAGCTCTTTCCATACTCCTCTCAGAAAGAGTGAGGAAAGGGCCATGGCAGAAGCCCTCTCTTGGTCCTCTCCATCACCATATCTACATGTTAATATCTCATATTTAATATCAGTATCATAAATGCTTGGGAATCCCCTTGGCTTGGCTTAGAATCATAGAACAGTTACAGCTGGAAGAGACCTTGAAGATCATCAGTCCAGCCTTTGTCCTAGCCCTAGCAACCTGCTTAGGTAGCTATGACACAAAAATAGGCAGTGACTTAACAGTTTCTGAGCATTTAGCTCTAATGAAAAAGAGCTGGAGCCCAGATAGGTCTCAGAAACTAACCACACAATAAGATCTATTCACTATGGCATTAAATCAAACTCTTAACAGGATGTTGTTGCCTTGAACATTTCTGTAAGACCCAGGCAAAAGCCTCACATCCAGACTTGATGGGGACATGTACCTCACATAAGGAGCTCTGCTGCAGGTGCAGGGTGGTGGCAACAGAATTTGAGAGTGAATTTCTAATGAAAAACTGAAGCTTTTAGCCAATTTAATCTTTTTAGTAATGATCTCGATAAATGTCCCATTAAAAAGATACTGAAATGAAATTAAAATGAGTGAAGTATTTTCCTCTCAGAACATGTTGGCATTTTGAGGTCAGATTTTGGAGTTTAAAAATGAAGTTTGAATGTCAAAATGTTTTTAAGTGGTTGATCTGGGGTTTTGTACTCTTTGTATTACTTACCAATCACATCAAGATATTTCTGATAACTGACATGAAAGAATGCCTTAAAACTGAAATAATTATCTCCCAAATTAAGCAAGTCATCTAAACTAGTTCTGAAATGCTACAAGGCAAATTTCCAAAAGTGAAATTTCAGATAAGATCTTTAAACAAACAGATTTGTGTTTCAAAAGGGTAGAACTAACACACCCAGTGAACTGAAAATTCCGTTTCAGCCATCTGTGGTGAAGGTTTGCATCTGAGCACTACTCCCAAGCAGACAGGCAGTGTGCTCACCTCTCTCTGAGGATGAAGGCTAGCATGTGTTGGGGTAGGGGGTCCTCTGCTTGACCTCTCCCAGTTTGGTCTGTGGGGCTGTAGGAGAGGGAAAGGGTTGAAGGAAGATGGGTAAGAGCTCTAGCAAACCCAGTGTTTGATCCTACTTCAGTATCCAGGACTGCAGTGCACACAGTGTGGCTTTTTGCACACTAGAAACCCAATCCAGATGTTCATTTTCACCATCAGGCCACAGTAAGTGACTCATCTTCAATCTCAGCCAGAACTGGAGGCAAGGGTTAGGCCAGAGTTCACACGAGGTTTTGTTTATCTTATTTTTTTTCTCAGTAAGGCCTAACCAGAGAGAATTGAATTTGGGTGGCATTTGGTGTTTGGGGTTTTTTTTAATTCACAACATTTGCACCAGGGGAGGTTTAGATTGGGTGTTAGCAAAAATTCTTCACTGAAAGGGTTGTTAAGACTTGGAACAGGCTGCCCAGGGAAGTGGTGGAGTCACCATCCCTAGAAATGTTTAAAAAATATATAGTACTTAGGAACATGATTTAGTGGCATGGTGGTGATAAGTAGATGGTTGGACTTGATGATCTTAGAGGTCTCTTGCAACCTTAATGATTCTGTAATGTAATGATGCTGAATCTGTATGATCCTATGATTCTTTGAAATTAATTTGGTTCTTTTTTAGTACAATATTCTTTTGTTTGCAAATCCAGGATGAAGATGGTTTCGACCCAAGCAGTGTGCCTAACCAACACCAAAAAGAGAAGGAAAGATTGGGAAAGGCTAGTCAAAACCAGAAGGTTCAGCACTGCTGTATTATTTATTACAATCTGCATGATTATAGGAGAGACATGGTAATTTACAAACATAAGAAGATCAGAACTCTGCCCTGAGGAGCTGTTTTAGCTTAAATTGGGCAGATCAAGCATAAACAAGT
Source organism: Bucco capensis (assembly GCA_013396975.1). NCBI lineage: Eukaryota > Metazoa > Chordata > Aves > Piciformes > Bucconidae > Bucco > Bucco capensis. The sequence goes on along the minus strand of VWZO01020496.1, from coordinate 157,545 downwards.
CTGGGTAACAAGAACATATAGAATTTAAATAATAAATATATTAAAAAAAAAGCATTACTTGAGGCCACAAGTTATCATTTCATTGACAGCAGTTCAAAAGAAATGTTCCCAGGGTAAGCCACTTCATAACTGCCTCCTGTGGGTTTCTTCTCTATGCCCCTGCAGCATCTGGCTCTGGCAACTGCTGGTGATAGGTCTCAGAGCTTGGTGAGCTGGCAGTTGAGCCATCTCCTCTGACATTTAATCTCTCCTCTCAGTCATCTACTCTCAGGTCTGACTGCAAAGGAGGTGGCTTCCAAAAAGGTGGTGAACATGGGAGGGAAGGGCACAGGAAAAATCCACTCAACTGCAAAATGCTGAGGAAAGGATTGGGGTAGTAAAGACTGAGCCAGTTGTGAGTTTGCCCTGGACAAATATATTGCAAATCTGTTTTTTGTCCCAGTCTTGAGCTTGGACAAGTTCCTCTGTCTCCATTTGCCTGCTTTCAGTCCCAAATGACATCTCCCTTCATCATGTTGATGATAAAAGTCTTTGGGGCAGCAACTGGCTTTTGCTATGTGCTTGTGCAACACTGCTCAAGTCTGCTGGTGCAGCTGTAATGCCAAACAAAACCAAAGAGATTAAAAAAAGGTGTAAGTACTTCAGAATCTGGAAAACCATTCAAAGACAGGTGACTGCAGGGAGTTCAAATGAGTGTCAGAAAAGATCTGATTTCCAGTGTTGGTACTAATTATTATATGCAAAAAAACAAACAACCCAAACAGTGTGGAAACCCAAATCTAGCTTTGAATGATCATTCAGTAACAGCTGGGACACAAATTTTACCTGGAAACAAAAGAGAATTTTTTCATTAATTACATTTTAGTTGGAAAAAAAGATACTTTTGAGTATTTTTCCTGCTTTTTGCAAAACTTTATCAACAAAATTATCACCAAAGTTACTATTGAGTAGTTTTTCTCACTAAAAAAAAAAATCTACTTTCAGTATATTAAATATCTCAAGAGTTCTTCTGTGAACAAATTTCATTAAAGGATGCTGTGGCCTATTTCACAAGAAATAAAAGAAGTCCATTCTAGTCCCTGCACAATGAAAATAACTTTGAAAGTTCAAAATCTGATGAAGCTGTTTTCCTGATTCGAGGCCTGCTCTATTTTTCACGCAGTGTTGACAAGAGCTAGATGAGAGAGAAATTCTGTTGCCATCATCTATTCAATCTCCAGCCTCTCTAATGATCAGCAAGAGTGCCTGGTTCACTGGTGGTTTCTTGTTAAATGGAAACTTGTCCCATAGAAACACAACTCAAAACTATCACATCATTTCACAACCAACAGATGGGAAGAGCTCTCTAAACAGCCTTCAGCTGGTTTTAGCCAGTGGTGTGGAGGTAAGAAGTGCTGTATCATGATCAAACTCTGCATACCTCATCTATCCTTTACTATGTCACACAAACCTACCAGTAAAACCAGCTTACACCCAATGCTTCACTCTGCTTTGCAATTAACTTCTTAATTAGGAAATATATTAAAAAAAAAAAAGCAGCACAACAGTTTTCCAGGGTGATAGTGTTCTCTGTTTACAGTTGCCCCTAACTGAATCACCCAGCACACAGGAGAAGGTGAGCAGCAAAAGGAGAAAGTTCAAAGGCTTGGTATTGTTTTTGAAATCCAGATGCAGCTGTTCCCCACCACAAGGAAGATTTCTCCACACTGTCCTGTTGGATTATAAAATTATTTCTTTCAAAAACAAACAAGTTAGGAAGACCAAGGGGCATGGTGGTGACCAAGACTAGTTGGGAACCCATCACCTCTGTGCACAATGTTACAGTTTTGGCCTGGCAAGCTACTGACCAAAAGTTGCTGCTGTGTAATGGCCATTCAACAGCCTCTTCAGAAGCAATTCAAGGTCAAGGGAAGTGATTCTCCCCTTCTACTCCACTCTGGTGAGAACTCACCTGGAGTACTATGTCCAGCTCTGGAATCCTCAGCAAAAGAAAGACATGGACCTGTTGGAGTGGAATCAGAGGAGAGCCACAAAAATGATCAGAAGGATGGAACATCTCTGTTGTGAGGACAAGCTGTGAGAGTTGGGGTTGTTCAAATTGGAGAAGAGAAGGCTCCAGGGAGACATCACTGTAGCCTTTAAGGGCCTATAAGGAAGATGAAGACAATCTTTTTAGAAGGATCTGCTGTGACAAGACAAGGGATGGTGTTTTTAATGAAAGAGGGAGATTTAGACAGCATTTAAGAAAGAAATTTTTTATATTGAAGGTGGTGAGACACTGGTACATGTTGCCCAGAGAAGTGGTAGATGCCTCATCCCTGGTGACATTCCAGATCAGTTTGGATGAGGCTCTGAGCAACCTGACCTTTAAATGTCCCTTCCAACTCAAACCATTCCATAATTCTATGCTTCTATGACTCAGTGTAATGTCTGAGACAGGTAACATTAAATAACAGCCACTCTGACAGGCTGAAAACAGTGTCCAAGCATCCCAAGGGATGGATCATATGAAAATCTTGCATGCAGGTCTGGGGTGCCTCCAGAGGTGAGAGGTGCATGCTCTGCTCCAGTATGAGGGAAGCTGCCCTTGCTGCTGCACTGCCTTTGTGCACAGCAGGTTTTTATCTCTGGGACTCCTCGCCCTGCTGCCACCATATCTGCTGAATTCACAGAGGTGGAAAAAGACAATGTTCTAATTGGAGGTTAGCTGGCCATGAACTCTCAGCCTTGTCCCTCCCAGATGTTTGGCCTCTTCAGGAAAATTTCTAGAGTGGACTTGGGTGTCAACTTCAAAGGACCTGAGAGAAAAGGCAACATTTGCAAATGATCCTCACTAGCATTTCTGGGTCAGAAATAGAGGCAGTTATGAAATATAATATTACAAAGCACCCTTCACACCATGTCACCATCCAAGCCCTTAAATACCTCACTTGCACATGAAGAACAGCATTCATGTAGTCCAAAAAAAGATGAAATTGAGGGAACTTTCATATAAACTACCCTAAAAAACATATTTCAATACACTAACATTTTCTAGCTCCTAGTGCAGTGACTGTCATGAAGCTGTGGCTTTCAAGGAGAGTTTGTGAGTTTGTATGCAACACTTAGATGTATCATTATCTGGACAATTTTTCTTATGAGATTTCTTTTTCTGCTTCATTGGAACACCTCCACTGTACAAGAGATCCTTAACCTTTGGGGCACTAAGAAAGAGCAAACAATGAAGAGCCCATAATGTTGTGGAAATAAAATATGAAAACTTCATTTATGCAAAAGGAAGGAAAACATAAACAAAATAAACAAAACACAACCTGAGGTTTTACAAAAAGCTGTTCTAGCCAGGCTAGAGGAGAAACAAATGGGTTTGCCTCAGATTAAGAAGAACTAAATCCATCTTTGTGCAAGCTGCAGTAACCTTTCATTGATACAAAATATAGTGGTGGCTCCTATGAAGAAAAGCTGAGAGCATTGGAGTTGTTCAGACTGCGGAAGGCTCCAGGGAGATCTTAACTGCAGCTTTACAATATTTAAGGGGGGGGCCTATAAGAAAGATGGGCACAATTTTAGAAGTGTCTGCTGCAACAGGACAAGAGGTGATGGTTTTAAGCTAAATGAGGGAGATTTAGACTAGATATAAGGAAGAAATTTTTTATGAGGGTGGTGAAGCTCTGGCACAGGTTGCCCAGAGAGGTGGGAGATGCCCCATCCCTGGAAACATTCCAGGTCAGGTTGGATGAGGCTCTGAGCAACCTCATCTAATTGAGGATGTCTCTACCTACTGCATGAGGTTTGGATTAGATGACCTTGAAAGGTCCCTTCTGACCCAACCATTCAATGATTCTATGACTGTATTTAATTAGTGGTTGGCAACACTGAAAATACATACACACTGTCTCATATCTTACCTGCTAGTGAGCTGAAAGTCTGTTCATTTCTACTTTTAGGCACAGACAGGAAATCTTCAGGGTTTATTTTAAACACACAGAAAACGGAAAGATTACTACTTCCACCTTTACCTGCTAAGAAGGAAGAAAGAAAGGAAAAAAGTCCCAGCGCTCTGCCGCTTCTCATGCGGTTTAGCAGCCGTGGAGCCATCGCAGGCTTGGCAGTTTGGGCTGGCGAGCGCTAGTGCCCAAATACTTGAGGGAACACTGCCACCTGCCGGCCGGAACGGGCTGACGCCGGCACACCGCGGGGCTCAGTTGGGCCTGAGCACGGCAGTGCGGAGCTGAGTGGCACTCAGCTGGGGCTGAGAGTGGGGCTGTGCGGGGATGAGCGAGGCTAAGGAGTGCGTGGGGAGTATCAATGTATTAACTGAGGAAGGGAGGCGAAATCCATGCTTCCACCCCTCCCTAGCAGTGGTGGTGGTGGTGGGATGTTACTACGCCTCTAACTGAAGGCTTCCTTTTGACCTAAGGCTGAAAGAGAAGGATTTTGCCGAGGGGTTGCATCCCTGGTCAAAAGGCACTGGAGGGGTCAGAAGAAGGGGTATGGAGGACTCAACTTTTTGGCACATCAGCCCCGTTCACTTACTGTTTGATAGTGTGAATTTAGGGATCCTTAAATTGAGGTACTCAGCATGTCCAGAGAAGGACAGTGAAGCTGGTGAAGAGCCTAGAGAACAATTCTTGTGAGGAGCAGCTGAGGGAACTGGGATTGTTTAGCCTAGAGAAAAGGATGCTCTCGTTCTCTGCAGTTACTTGAAAGGAGGTTGTATCAAGGTGGGGATTGCTCTCTTCCCCTGGGTTACCAGTGCTAGGACAAGAGGAAATGGCCTCAAGTTGCACCAAGAGAGGTTTAGATTGGAGATTAGGAAAAATTTCTTCACTGAAAGAGTTGTTAAGCATTAGAACAGGCTGCCTTGGGGAAGTAGTTGAGTCACCATCCCTGGAGATATTTAAAAGATGCGTAAATGTGATGCAGAGGGACATGGTTTAGTGGTGAGCTTGGCAGTGTTGTGTTAATCATTGGACTCAATAATCTTGAGGGTCTTTTCCAACATAAGCAATTCTATGATTCTATTCTATGATGTCTCTTCGCCACAACATTATGCTTTCTGCATGAACACTTAGTGAGGTTTAGGGTTTATTTATTTTATTTAATTAAAGCAATCTCCCTCAGAGTGACCAGTGGTTGTTTCTGACACTGCCTGCTGCATTGCTGATCTGCTTTTCAGCCCTGAGCTGGACACCCAGCTTTCATGCTTCTGCCTTGGGGCATGGGGTTGGGGGCTGGCAGTACCCCCACTTGTACACCCAGCTGTTCAGGGTGGACCACAGATGTTGTCCAGTGCCTGCCCAAGAAGGTAAAAAATCCTGCCACTAGCCATGACAGTCTGGCCAGGTCCTGGAGGCCTGGACTAGAAGTGGTAAAGCAAGAACTCTGAAAAAAACCACCCTGTTTTCCTCTGAGTATTTGTGTGTGTGCAATTTCCATAATAATTGTGTCTGTTGTCTGCAGACATGAATTCATTACAGCAGGAGGTAAGAGAACAGCCATCATCAATATACATTTCAAATTCCTTGCTACAGCTTTGATTTATAAGACACAACCTGAAACACTGACTAGCTGGTTGCTTTTCAGTGAGCTGAATTTAGCATGCTAGCTGTGAGCACTGAAAACCAAATGAACACATTTTCTTTTTAAAGCAGTCCATCTCTGTATTTTTCATTATTAAGAGTTCCTAGCTGTGCTCTGGACATCCCCCTCCTCCCTTCTGTGTATGCTCCATCGGCACTTGCATTAATCCAGGCCCAAAAGTACTCAATTGATTCACAGTAATGCAGGCACCCAGGGGCAGAACATTCAAAGAACAAATGAATTCAGCATCTCAGAGCCTCCATGCCAACCCACACAAAAGCCCACTGCCCAGCATGGTGGTGGTGATGGTGGGTGCAGCCTGGTCCCTCAGCAAGCTCCCCATCCACCCTGGGCACCACAGGACACACATGGAGGCTGCCAGGTGTGTGCTCACATGGGATGCTATGTGCACTCACCCAGGTGCTCTTTGAAGAACTCCAGTGTATAGAACTAGGTGTAATAGGAAGAAGGAACCCTGCAGACAGAAAGAGGTCTGCAGTCATTATGAATGGACCTTCACGGCAACAAGAAGAAGGAAAAAAAAAAGCTTCCAGGGAGAAAGAGAAAATAATGTCTTGCAATTACAGCCCACAGCTGCCACAGCTCCAGTGTGTGCTGTACAGAGGTGCAGCTATTACAGCAATGAATAGCATGCACTGAAGGTGCCATCCGTGGGGGTAGGAATAGGAAGGCTGAAAAGGTATCTTCATTTGCAGCCTGATACTGGGAGGGAAAAAGAAATAAGTAGGCTATCTCAGCCTTATCTGAGGCTGTGGAATACAGGTGGGCACAAGCAGAGGAGCTCCTTTCACCATCTGACTAGGGAAAGCCTCTTGATGCACCAGGTAATGTCTCAGCCAAGACCATGGGACTCGAGCCGATAGGAAAGCTGGCAGCTTTTTCTCTTTCATTGTTGTGAATATAAAGTTTTTAGAAGTTTCTTCCCTTTCTATTATTTGAAACACCTGAATTGTGAAAGGTACTTGGGGGCAGGGGAAAGGCAGGATTCTTTCCTCCAGTCTCTTCCCCCCAACACCCAAGCTCTGGTAATAACACTTTGCTGCGTCAACAGCAAGGTCCCTTGCAAGTGTGAACAAGGGAGAACTAGACACAGAAAGATGGCTGTGGGACTCATTCATCAATATTTTGCCCTTTTCTCTCCATCCTCATGTCTGCCCCATGTGGCAGCAAGTGAGGCTGGACATCTAAACTTCAGAGGTTGCCCCCACCCTCAGTTATGTTGCTTCTGTGACCTCCCTCACCTCCTCCCGGTGCAGAGTAGCTGAATGTTGTTTGGCTCCATTGTGACCTACTGCAGCTCACAGCCACTCTCCACTGATGGAGAACTGTGACTCCAGAGTTAACTCCAGGATGGTTATTCCTCTGCAGCTTGGCTTGTCCTCCTGAATCCTGTCACCATGGGAGAGCTCTTAAAGGACAAGAAAAAATGGCCTCAAGTTACACCAGGGGAGGTTTAGATAGAGTGTTAGGAAAAATTTCCTCACTGAAAGGGTTGTTAGGCATTGGAAGAGGCTGTCCAGGAAAGTGGTGGAGTGACAGTCCCTGGAGGTATTCAAAAATCGTATAGCTGTGGCACTTAGTGGCATGGTTTAGTGGTATGGTGGCCTTCGGGTTAATGGCTGGACTTGGTGATCTTAGAGGTCTCTTCCAACCTTAATGATCCCATGATTCTGTGAAGAGGGTGTCCTTTGGAAGCACAGGCCTAGCAACTCATTGCAAGCAAGACAAATGCTTTCCAGACTGTTTTACCATACATATTTTCTTTCATCAGAAATGGGAGCTGTTGAAAATACTTCGTAGAGAGTTAAGCAAAAGGCAGAAAAGGAGTTACCCCATGCAATCTGGCATCTTGTCCCATGGTGAGCTTTCTTTTTGATCTGTAGGCCACTAAATATTTTTCCACTCATAGTGAAGATGCCTAAATTACAAATTTAAAGCTAGTAATTGAAAGCCTTTTCCTCACAGAATTCTTGCCAGTTGTTCACAGACCCACAAGCATCCACATGTCATAGACCCCTGACTTTACAGGCAAAACAAGCATCTTTCATGGGTACAAGGATGTCCTCCTCCCCCCTCACCTCTGCCAGCTCTGAGCCCATGCCAAGATCCATGCTGCCACAGAGCTAGCTGTTTTAAAGCTCATGTAAATAAGTCTAAGCAAGCTGCACCCTTTTGACTTGTGGTCCAGGCACAAACTAATCCCTTTATTTAATTTTTCTCTTTTTTTTGACCTTGAACAGGAAAAGCACAGCACTTGCCCTTCAGCCTCAGCTCTCCCTTCAATTTCAGCTGGACTTTGGTGGAACAACTCTGGGGACATGGGCACGAGGCTCAGGACCACCCTGCTGGGATTGCCTGGCCCAGCACAGCATGGGCTAGTTGTTTGACATCTATAGCATAGCTCCATCCTTTGACCCAGAGGGTTCCTGGTGAAGGGTCCGGATGTTTTTGGACCAATAGTGCCAAGAACCTGTTGAATGCTGGCAGGGAAACAGTTACCCCCAGCACTAAGGCAAAAACATCCTCCGGATTCCTGAACAGGTCCCAGTTCACCAAGGTAGGCAGAACCAAGGTCTTTTTATAGGCCTTAAGATTGAGGGAAGCATTAAAATTAATTTGAAAACTTTGCAGGAAGCTGGCATAATGAAAACAAAAGTGGATTGATGCACTGGCTGGCATATCCTCACCCTGGGAAAGAGCTCAGGCAACTGCTTCCAGAAAAGCTGGAGCCTGCTGGAAGAGAGCACAAAACAGAAAACACCGCTCAAAGGAAGCTCACAGACAAAGTGGTAATGGGGGAGAAATTATAATGATTAATACAGTGCCTGAAGTGTGCAGAGGACTACAGAAGATTGAAAAAAAGACCCAGAGATTTGATTTTCCACTGCCCTTCATCAACAGCAGTCATTTTATACCAGCACAAAGTGGGAGTGCAATCTTCACGGCGCAAAACAAGTGCACTTCATGTTGCCTTTCTCTCTATTTTCCTGCTGCAGAGATCCCAGGGAAAGGGGCAATCAAGACTATTTGTCTCTGACCACTGGGGCTTGGAGCCTAAGCTAGGACATAGACCGTAAAGACAAAGGGAGGGAGAAGCCACTGAGAAAGGCTGTCACATTTATCTCTGGCTAGGATGAAAAAAGGAAATAGGAATAAGATGGGGACAATAGCCAGTGACCAGCTGCAAAAAAAGCACAGAGTTATAGAAAACAAAAACTTGTTTCTTTTAATTTAATTGGACTCAAGAGGTTTGCCACAATCAATCTATTCTAATATCAACAGCAAACCCAATTAGAGCCTTAGATAATAAAATTTTAAGCCTGTAGTTCAGCTTCAGCCACCTCCCAATATCCATCATAGCAGGTCAGCAGCAACAAATAAAGAAATACAGATGGATAGACAAACAGACAAAACAGGTATGAAAATGCTCCCAAGCCCAAACAGCAGCTTTTTGCAGTGGCATTAGCTTTCAGCAGACCAACAGTGCACCCCCGGGGTGTTCTGGGTTTGTCCTGTGAGGTGCCACCACGTTTAAGGTACTGTGATTTCCCCAGAGTGAAGAGAGTTAAGATTTCAATTCTTGCTTTCTACTCCCTTAGAAGCTGTGGTTTGAATTAAGAGGCTTCTCACTCAGATTTCCCATGAATTGGAATATGTTTCTGACAGCTCTGACTCTCTTCATGCAGATGAGCACCAAACTAAACCGCTGATGAGATTTTCATTATTAGTAGATTAAGCAACTTTAAAAAGATCTAGATGACCTCTAGGGTTACAGTAATGGAAAAAGGGGCACATTAGGCACAGATTTCCCTCAGTAAATTAAAAATACATATGTTCACCTGGAATTTATTTGGTGCATCAAGTCCAGAGCAGCTGAGATTTGCATGTTGTACTTCTCTGTACCATACAGGCACAGCCTGCAGTTTTTACCAGATACAATCAGAACCTGCTGGTACAGGGGTGACAAAAACTCCAGCCACGCTGAAGGAAAGGAGTGACTGAGCCTCATCTCTGCCCAGCACACACAAATACTGCTTGCTTCTGGTTTGCAGTCTGTACAGCATCATAACTATGTAGCTAAGTGTCTCCCATGAGTTGTACCTCTATGAAAGGGAAGTGTGTTCAGTCTCTCTGAAGTCTGGCTTTATAAAGACATTGGGATCTATAGTGGTTGCATCTTAATGTGTATTTATGTCCTGTGATAATGCCCTGAATAAGCTTCTAACAGAGGGGAAAAGGGCCAGTGTTCAAATGAATAGGCTACTTCCACCTAATCCAAAAGGAAAACAAAACCAGAACAAACTTTGTGGATAGCTCTTTTAATTTATCATTTTTAAAATAGAATCATAGAATGGTTTGGGTTGGAAGGGACCTCTGGAGGTCATCTAGTCCAACCCCCCTGCAGTGGACAGGGACATCCCCAACTAGATCAGGTTGCCCAGAGCCCTGGCAAGCCTCACCTCAACCACCTCTCTGGGCAACCTGTTCCAGTGTTCCACCACCCTTGTGGTGAGGAACTTCTTTCTAATGTCCAGTTTAAATCTACTCTTCTCCAGTTTAAAACCATTGCCCCTTGTCCTTTCACTCCAGTCCTTTGCAAACAGGCCCTCTCCAGCCTTCTTGTAAGTTCCCTTGAGGTACTTAATAGAAGGGGAACATTTTGTATCTGGATATGCAGTATATTCACAGCTCAGAAATATTTATGTCCTGACTTACATGCTTTTGCAGCAGTCTCTGAATTCCTCTAAGTTATTAAAGGATTTTGTCCTCAAGTCATTCCCATTAGGGAAACACTCAGTTTAGAAACTTCTCTCCTGCTTGAAGTTCACATGTGAAATTCATGGTTAACATCCTTCCTTGTTGAGTTTCATGTCAGTGCCCTATCCACTAAAAAAGACAGAGGTATTTAACAATTAAATAGTCCTCTAGGCTGCATCTGTGCCAGACAGCCCAGCAGTGCTCTCCAGTCTGAAGATCTACATGCCCTGCCTGTTCTTGCTCCAGGAAGATATGCTCTCACACCACCTTCCCCCACATTCCCCTTCCCATGGGATGGGAAATTCCCTCCAAGAGTCAGGAGGGACACAAGGGCCTCCTGGTCCTCAGGATGGGCAGCTAGAATCTTGGGCCAGACCCAGTCCCTAGCCTAGAGCAACTGAATGCTGCTGAAGAGGTGGGAATGAGCCCTGAAGTTATTTCATGGTACCTAAATACCATATGTATATCTGTATACCACTTCAGACTAACATTAGTACCCAAAAAGTAGGAGCAACCTGAAAGGTGGGAGGAAGCAAGGGAATATATGTGCCTGTTCAAAGACGACACAGCTCTGCTCATAGAAAGCAAGTTATTTTTCCATTCTCAGGTTTTTGATATTAAGAATTAGTTATTCAGTTTCCAGAAAACAGGGAATTAGTCTTTCCAGACTATATGTTTAACAGAGAAGAAATGAATCTTCATGAGCTCAAGACATATTCCCTCTTCTTCTCTTAGCCCCTCACCCCCTGCCTCATATCTCTTCTATGCAGTTTTTCAAATAGTTTAATAATATTCACAGGGACATTAGATTAATTGGATTTTAATTCCAAATGACTGTGAAAGCAGAGAAGTGAGTCACCAGTCCATGCTAATGAGAAGATCTATTAAGGACCCTTCTCTGATAGACACATAGAGTAGGGTTATAAATATTTCATATTCAATTAATTGAATTTTGCCCCCTGTTATATGATGCTGCCCTGGAATGTTAATCAACTGGGACCAGAGAGAGAGAGAAAGAAAGAGGAAGAAGGGGGGAAGGGGAATTAAATCTAAAGGAGAGGCTTTAAACAACATCAGAGCCATTCCCATCCCCAAATCCTCCCAGTTCACACAGCACCTGCACATCAGAGCAGAGGCTTTCATACAGACTGCATCTGGTTCCATACAGTGGATAAATTAATGTTAATTAATCAGACAGTCATTTTATGAAGAACTGTGTGCAAAAGGTTATTTGAGCCCTGCTGCAAATAGATTTATAGGTATAATTGCCATGTTGGATGACCCTGTGTACATAGGCTCATTAAACTGGCCATCAGTCAAGAAGCCTAATTGAGGCAGGCCAACAGCATGCCACTGGGACCAGGAGGCTGGCTGCAAACAAAACCACCCTTGCAGAAGCCAGCTCTCTGAAAGCCACCGATAATGCTGCTTCTCATCCTCTAGGCACTTTCTGCCACTCTGCCTCCTGCCAGCCAAAACTCTGGGAATGAAGGAGCACAGAGAGAAAGCTCCCATGCCCACCGTGGCTTTACATCATTTGCAAAACACTTCACGGGACTGGGTGCAGCATGAAAATGATCCTACTGACAGCCACAGCTTCCAAAAGCCTTTCTGGCCTTCACAGCTGGGATCAGCTTGAAGGAGCAGGCTTCAAAGGCACTGAGATCAGCCGAAGAATATAAAGACACTAAAGATTCTTGATGACATTTTGTATTTTAAGAGCATCTCTTGATTTCACTAGGGTGGGGGGAAGGACAGGAGGGTCCAGTCTGGGATTGGAAATGCCCAGGGCTGGCAATCAGACACATGCACATACCTGGAGCACGAGGCAGCTAACGAAGCTGCAGTCTCTTCTGTCAGTGCCATGCAGTCCTCTGGTTATCCCGTGGCAGATGGTCGCTCCCATGGGCACTGTGTCTGGCCTCATGGGTGCTGGGTCCAGCATGGACTCCTCCAAAAGCAGGATGCAAACCTTGTCACCGTCTCTGGCAGCAGACACGTGAAGCCACATGACAGCACTTTACAGCAGGATGCAAACCTTGTCACCGTCTCTGGCAGCAGACACGTGAAGCCACATGACAGCACTTTACAGCAGGATGCAAACCTTGTCACCGTCTCTGGCAGCAGACACGTGAAGCCACATGACAGCACTTTACAGCAGGATGCAAACCTTGTCACCGTCTCTGGCAGCAGACACGTGAAGCCACATGACAGCACTTTACAGCAGGATGCAAACCTTGTCACCGTCTCTGGCAGCAGACACGTGAAGCCACATGACAGCACTTTACAGCAGGATGCAAACCTTGTCACCGTCTCTGGCAGCAGACACGTGAAGCCACATGACAGCACTTTACAGCAGGATGCAAACCTTGTCACCGTCTCTGGCAGCAGACACGTGAAGCCACATGACAGCACTTTACAGCAGGATGCAAACCTTGTCACCGTCTCTGGCAGCAGACACGTGAAGCCACATGACAGCACTTTACAGCAGGATGCAAACCTTGTCACCGTCTCTGGCAGCAGACACGTGAAGCCACATGACAGCACTTTACAGCAGGATGCAAACCTTGTCACCGTCTCTGGCAGCAGACACGTGAAGCCACATGACAGCACTTTACAGAATCATTAAGATTGGAAGATACCTCTAAGATCATCAAGTCTAACCATCAACTTATCACCACCATGTCCACTAAATCATGTCTCTAAGTACCACACCTATATGTTGTTTAAACACCTCTAGAAACTAACCCGCCTCTTGCTCTTCCTGTGGCACAAACTGTCTGCTCACAGACCCTTGCCACCAACTCTCTGCACCTCTGGTCCTCATCTATGCAGTTATCTCTGCTGTCTGAAGAAATTTGTGTTCCTGCTCACAATTTCTGCCAGGATTGTCTCTTATTTCACACATACCCAAGGGCCCTGCACCCACGTTCACACATTGCGGGCTGAAGTGCAAGCACTCTCTCACACATACACTCTGTGGATCACATGCATGTTCACAGGGTGGGAGAAGGAGGAAGCATGTGGCACACCCCAAGCTGCCCTGAGACATCCTGAGCAGAAATTCATCTGGCTGCCCTAAAGAAGCCATGGACCAAGCCAGTTGTGGGTGTCAGAAATGGCCTGGGTTTTTTTGTCCAAGATGCTTCCCAAGACACCTTCAGGGTAAATCTGAGTCATCTGCTGCACACTGGAAGGTTTCATTTAAGAGTACTCTGGCAAAATACCCACATCAGAGTCACAGACAGGTAAATCAATTAATTGGCTTAGAATGTGTTCCCATTATCTCTTCCTATACTCACATTATTCACCACATCTTTTGAGGTTGTCTTTAGCTGTCTATCTTCGTAAGTCACATAATGACATCTTTCTCAAACACAAATAAAATAATTAAAGCTAAAATCCTGAAGTGCACTAATACAGAAGCCATTAAGGCAAGAATAAATAGGAACCAAGAGAAATCCGTGTGTCTCAGAGCAGTAACAATTGTCACCACCTAAAAATGTTTCTGATGAGTAGGGGTACCAGTTTATATCTGTTGACAAAGGCAAGGGTTGCTTAGCATGTCTGGGCCCTGACAGTGTTTTCCATCACTCTGTCCTACCATGACTGGTTTGGCCTTAGTATGCTCCAAATTTTTCTCAGTACCACTGGACACAGTATTTACCTGTACGGCATCTGACAGAGGGATTGGGAAAACCAACTGCGAGCATGGCACAGATCTACTGGATCTGCTGCCTGCCATTTGTGTCAGGGCCTCACAAGCAAGCAGCAAGGTCCCTCACCCAGGGAAATCACTGCAGGGAATTTCTCTAGGGCAGGGAATCATGCTGCAGTAGAAAATCCTCCAGGCAAGCCTAGTGTCTCACTTTCAGAGCCGCTCTGTGGGCAGACAGTGAATCAGTTCCTGAGGGCAGTCTTGGGGAGCTTCTCAGAAGTAATTTTTCCCCCACCCTGTGGTTCCCTTCCAGAGACCATATTTAAGTCAGGTGAACAAAATTGTACCCCCAAGTTCTTACGGCATATAACCACCATCTTTCCTGCCAACAACACAGCATTTCCTCCTGCAATAGTATTTTTTTCTAGTCTACCTCAGCATTCAATTTCTCCCATGCTCCTGCCCCAAAGCAAAACAGATTTGTGGCACACACGAAACCCACAAGCTACCACGACTGCATGGCCACAGGCACCTTGGCCTCTGCAGCAATCCCCACTCAGCACACTTCAACCTTCACTCGAGTGCTCGCCGAGGTCCCATCGCCCACAGAGGGCACTGCTCGTAAACAGAACCGAGCCCAGGCGCTGTCACTTCATGTCACATCAGCGCTCAGAAGGCTGCATTTTCCACCCAGAGCAAATCCAAACGTTTCATGCATATTGTTACTGTCATCGCTAAGAAGAAAGAGAGCAGCAGGCTGGTGCCACACAAAAGAATACGTTTTTAAAGCACTGTGCATTCATACTCATGCCGAGATGTCAGGCAAGGCTTCCCGCTTTATATCACAGCTGAACGCCTCTAGCCCTCGAGAGCTGAAGTACATCAGTTCAGTGACATAAGGAAAGAGAATCGTATCTCAAAGGATATTTGATAGTTTAATATGCAGCCATGCATGTCACTTTGTCTTGGGCAAAGATGAAGAGAGACATGTTCTTCCTCTGTTCACAACATCTAGGCTGTAGACATTCCTTGTAACACACTTGAATGTTAAAGACAAGTTTCCATTTAGTCCCTTTACTACTGCAGCCAGCAGAATATTTTTTCTTAAGTCCTCAGTTCAGGCAGAACAAGATAAAGGCTTTAAACACCAGATACTGACCACACTGATAAGAATTTTACCACTGGACTTCTTCGGGTGTTGGGATTTCCACCGGTATTTGTAAGAAAGGATCCTGATCTAGTTTGCTGAGCCTGCTTCTACATGTGCCAACAGAGAGCTACATGCATGTTTATGCAAACACCTACCAATAGAGCAAAAATCTATGGATTTCCCACCCACCTACCTCATTTTAAGTGATGCAAAAATCCCAGCTATGTGCAATGTATGCACACAAGAACAAAAGAGCCAAAAAGGGGAGGAAAAGATCTGCCCACCTTATATCCCACTTTTGTGCTGCCTCCATGACTTGGTATGCTCCAACAGGACATGCAGGAATGTACTTAAAGAAGGGGACAGCTTACAGGACAGTTAAAGAAAGTACTTTGTGCTTTCAGTTCACTGAGGAAATCACTGAGCTGAATACCAGACCCATAATGAAGCTGAAATGAAGTTTCATTCATTACTCTTAATTCAGTCTCATTGAAGCTCAAGGTTCCTATTTTCAGGGACAGGTTCAGGCTAACAAGGCAACATGACAGTAGAATAAGAGTTTGCTCACTAGCCCTGATGAATTCATCATATTGTACAAGCTGAAACTACAACAGATCTTGATGGCATTAGAGTGAAGCAAGTCCCACTTACGTGAAACACTAGGAAAAAAAAATCTACTGATAATCTCTGGCCTCTCTTGAACACACAGTTTGCGAAGTGCTGCAGACCAAGTACAGGCTGTACAGGCAGATCTCAGGGCACAGAGCAGTAGATACAAACTTACAACCCTCTTTGAGTGGATTTCTTTTCCAAAGCAGGTGCTAAAGCCAACCTGCTGGAAACCCTTGCCTTCTGCAGGCCTGCTGAAGCCCAGAGTTGATGTGCATTATGCTGACTCTGCCAGAACTCAGAGCAATTCATTCCAGTTCCTAGGAGGTAAACTCAGGCTGGCTTCAGCCCACAGGATCCCACAGCCAGCAATACCCAAGCCCCCTTGGGATGCACCTTGGTTCCCTCCTACAAGAAACAGGGCTGGTAGAGTCAGAGCTCAAGGGAAACATTAGATGCCCAGGATGCAATGGAGCCTGATGCCACAAGAATCATACAATTGTTTTGGTCTGAAGAGACCTTTAAGATCATCAAGTCCAACCATTAACCCAATGCTGTCAGGTCACCACTAAACCCCATCCCTTAGCACCACGTCTACACCAGGGATGCTGACTCAAACACTTTCTATGGCTGCCTGTTCCATGGCTTAACAACCCTTTTTGTGAAGAAATTTTTCCTACTATCCAACCTAAACCTCCCCTGGTACAACTTGGGGGTATTTCCTCTTGTCCTCTTGCTTGTTACTTGGGAAAAAGAGTCTGACCCCCACCTTATTACAACCTGCTTTCAGGTAGTTGTAGAGAGTAAGATGATCTTCCTTGAGGCTCCTTTTCTCCATGCTAAACACCACCTGTTCCCTCAGGTGCTTCTGATAAGACTTACTCTCTAGACCCTTCAGCAGCTTTGCTGTCCTCCTTTGGACATGCTCCAGCACCTCTCAAGTGTGAGAGGTGTCTCACATCCCCTTGGCCATTTTCACATCAGACACTTGTGATTAATAATACCAGGCAGTGACACAAAGCAATTTGTTTATTTAGATCAGCCTTTTAATCTCATCTCACCTTCAAAATAAATTACTAAATAAACTCTTCCATGAACTATTCTCTACATTGTGAGGTGGTCAGAGGACAAAAACTTCCCACCAGAGAAAAGAGGGGAAAAAAATATAAAATCCAAACTTTTTGTTTGTTTTTTGCACCTTGTTTTGGTTTCACCCATTTGTTTCCTCCCAAAACACTAGGATTCTGCAAAAATTTTAATCTGACCCATAAATCAGAATGCAATAAACAGTAGATTCTTTGCTCAATCACAAGTCAGTTAAATGATCATAAAGCAATGCTAATACTTCAACAAGGGAATTGCTTCTACAAAATCCTGATAAAAACATTCCTTGGAAAACACTCATTTTAAAAAATGTTCTAGTTGGTTTTGATGTGTTGCACCAACCTGTTTTATTGGGGTAAATGGATTTAAAATACAAAATAAAAAAAAACACCCTGGCACAGCATTTTGTAGCAGGTTATCTCAGGGCTCAACAAGCTTTTAGAAATCAAGCCTCAAAACATCCCTGTAAGCCAAGGACTTTACAAGCTGGGAAACTTGCATTAACAGGCTATGACACATGTCAAGATCATATAAGGACTCAGTTATAGACTTTTGTGATGATGATATTACATCACAATATTTTTGCAGAGAATGATTTCTTTTGACTATGATAATTACTGTTCAGGTTTCATGTTAGTGTTACCCTGCTGGAAAGTAACCCCTCCATAAGACAAACCTTTTTCAGATTTAACCCGTAACTGTGAGCTTTAAAATACTAAACTTATCCTGTCCTCAGTTATTTTGATACCAAAATAGAAGTGCTGCATCATGCTAAAACTGCAAAATAAAGCTGATGTAGCAATGACACCAGCTGTGTCATTAGAGAAGCACAACTCTACAGATCACAGGGGCTGTGTCCCTTCTTTTACTCTAGGTTGTGTTTTGCCCCTCCCCTTCCCTTTTGGTTTGCTTTTACTTGGCTCTAGCTTTCGGCTTATCCAGTTGCCGGTGCTCCCAGATACCTATTCCCAAGGGACTTGTCTTGCCTTCATTACCAACAGGCATCACGTAGAAGGATGTGAAATATCCTTTGCTGCCAAGTTCAGGCTGCAGTCCCTGCTCTGGGGATTGCCTTGCTCCCTCTTCTGCTTGCCAAGCAGAAGCTAGCACCAGCACCTTAAGCAATCTCATGTCCATAGTTTTCTACTTGCACCATGTCTGTCCATAGCTAAGAGATTAAAAGCTTCCCCTGCCAGCTGCCCACAGCACCAGGCTATCAGGCAGCTGCTCTAACTCTTCACTAGCTCTCTCCTGTCCCTCGAAGCACAAAATTATTGATTAAGAATTGCATATTTCTGTAAAAGAGCAAAAATGCCTCTCTGTGTGAAAAAGTTTAAATATATAAAAACACTTCATAAAAATATTTATTAAAAAAAACAAAATCAAAATGCCCCATAAGCCTGTAAACGTTGCCTGTAAAATCTCTAACTGGAGGCATTTGAAATACAGTCATTCAGGCTCTTTTCTGCCCTGTCCAGTAAGATTTTCAGATAAATGCCACTTGTCTTGCACTTTGAGCCTCATCCCACCCGTTTTTTCTTCTTCTTTGTTTGCAGTGCCATAGTTCAGTTTCCCAAAGCTGGCAATTTTCTTTGGAGGCATCATTTGTCTTTGTTTTTAACAGAGTTCTGCACGGCCTGATTCTGAGGCTTTCTTATGGAGTGGGCTTGAGGTCTGACTGGTAACAAGAGCAACACCAGGATGCTTAGAATGTGCATATGAAAATACATAGACCTGGGAACAAAAGGAGAAAGAGAATATTATGGTTTTTATAGGTAATAACACGAGCTGTACAACCTCAGTAAGTCCATGCATAATTTAGCACTAAGGGATGAATGCAGAAAGTATAAACCTGACCTAGAAAGCACAGAAACAAACCCTTGAATTTCACACAACCTATGCATGTGGTAACTGCTGGCATCAATGGAAATGTTGCTGTGGATGTTAATGAAGCAAGAAATCAATCTGCAAGCTTCAAAACCTGACAGTTCAGATAAACCCCTGTAAGTCAACTCCAGACTTACTCAGCTCATCTTTCTTTTAATGTTAAGAGTATACAAGGCTACATTCTGAAGAAACTTCCTTTGTGCTTAGGACATCAAATTTGTACAAGGTTTTAAAGAATTTAAAAAAAAAGTGACATGAAAAAAAAACAACAAACATTCCAAGAGCTGAAATTTGAAATCAATCAAAAAACTCAACTTTTAACTGGGGAAAGTTAGGTAATGATGTTTACAGAAGGGCTGTGTTTTTGAAGGCAACTACTTGGAGATTTCTTTGATATCTTACTAAATATCAAATATTTCCATTTAAAATAATTTTGTTATTATGTCTGAATGTAAATAATTCACAAGATTGAGCAAAAATAAAAATTACTTAAACCAATTACAGGAGGCTCTGGCAACTGGGCTAGGATGATGTTTGGGAGCAGTATGGTCTGCCTCTTAACCACAGAGATACACCTTGCTATGATGTCATTTATGCTTCTTAACATAGCTCTTGATAACCTTGTAAGGTGCTTAAAACCACTGCTAGGCATGCAGTGCTCCAAAAATTCATGACCTGATCCAAAGGTCTATAATCTCCTTGTTTAACAGTCTCTAAGTTTGAATGTTTTCTATGTTCAAAGTCACTAGGGCAAAAAATATTAAGGAATGAAACTAAGAAATATTTGGGAGTCATTTTTATATGCTACGTTTTCTGGGTTGCAGTCAAACATCTTAAGAAACAGGAATAGAAAATGGCAAAATTCAACCCTCTTCAAACAGACTTACTGACAGCAGCTATCTTGACTACCACTTCTAAGTGTTTTATATTAGAGGAGGGAATTCTCTTTCTTCTTAACCAAAACCTGTTACTCTACATTGACAGTTCACTGTAGAATGAAAGAAAAGTAAAGCAATGTAGTCCAGTCTTCCTTTTCAAATTATTTTTCTTCAAGTTGTCTGCTTTACAACACCAGTGTTTTCTTATTTTCAAGGAACCTAGGGAAGTACTTATTTCCTATAGAAGTACTCAAAAAGAAAAGTATACTCATTTCAAGAAGTAAAGCTCTGCCAAGCACTCTGCTTACCTCCTGTTATATACATTTGGCAGATGGAAACCTGGTCTTTTCTCATGGAGTCCTTGGAATCACAAAATCACAGAATTGTTATGGTTGGAAAAGACCTCTGAGATCATTGATTCCTTCCTACTGCCAACTCAAGTTACTCCTGACCTCCCCAACCCTGGCCACTGTTAATGACTGAGACTCAACAGGTTTGAAAAAGGAAACTGAGTATGTGAAAAATCACATAAGGACACAGAAAGTTAAGTTGGGCCAGGGGAGGTTCAGATTAGATATTAGGAGGGATTTCTTCACCAAGAAGGTTTTTAGGCATTGGAACAGGCTACTCAATGGGAGATGATGGAATCACCATTCCTGGAAGTGTTCAAAAAACTTGTAGATGTGGTGCCTGGGGACATGGTTCAGCCATGAGCGTTGAGTGGATGGTTGGACTTGATCTCAGAGCTCTTTTCCAACCATAATGATTCTGTGAAGTGCTCTGCCTTTGCATTATTATTATCTCAATAAGTTACAGGAGTACAAAAATCATCCCTCACACATTATTAAGCAACCTGTTTGAATTCCTTTCATATTCAGTGAAATGCCAACTGCCTTTCAGTGTGGTTTGGGTTATTTAATAAAAGCCTGCACTTTTGTTCTGGAGAATAATAGTCCAGGGGAGAGAACTTACTTGTAAAACCTAATTGTGGGCTCAACAGCCAGCATAACAAATGGTGCAACTGTATAGCACACAGCCAGTTGAGTGACAACCCAGGTAACAACATCATAGGCTATCTTGAGAGGCACTGATGAGAGGAAGTAATGTCTGCAATTGTTTCTTACCTGTAGGTCAAAGAAAATAAACAGACAATTACATAAATTCATTTCTTAGCCAAAGTCATCTAGACACATTGTAATGTATGACTCTCTGCTTCTCATCAGCATTAGTGTTACAGAAAGGTTTCTACACTAGTTAGACAGCACTGAGAGTTGGAAAACAGAAGTGTCTTGAGTGCCCTATTCAAGATCTTACAGCCAAACAGTGGCAAAGGGAGTCATGTCTCCCAATCTCCTCCTGTCATAATAATGGGAGCAGACTCTCATGCTGGATATCTGGCACAATACCTTTGGAGAGGGGAGTTGTTGTGATTTGGTCTTCATCCCTCATGGTTTTGTTCTACTACTGGTTATCAATGGTGAGACAAAGTTACTATAAATGAACAAATGTGTTTACATCTGCAAGCACGTGCTGTTCCCTAGAGACTTTGGTTTAGCCTTACATCTGTGAAATTCTCATAAATGAGAGGAAAATTGCATGTTAAGACTGTGTGTTCAGCAACCTGCTCTAGCCATAGCAGTTAATACTGGTCACTAGTTGAATTCACCTTTCAAATTGACCTGGTTATTTGAAGTGCTCTGCCTTTGCATTATTATTATCTCAAAAAGTTACAGGAGTACAAAAATCATCCCTCGCACATTATTAAGCAACCTGTTTGAATTCCTTTCATATTCAGTGAAATGCCAACTGGTTTCCCAGCCCTGCACAACTGACTGTATCATTGCTGATCTTTCAGGCTGAACAATTTAACAACAGTAACACACAAAAAACCTCTTTTGTCTTTGGTGACTCTGCCCACAATGAAGCTTATAAACACCAAGACCAGTTTACTGCATCGATTGCATCCACATCAAAGAGTTCAAGTCTGGGCTAGCGCTCAACCCATAACAGCTCCTTGCAAAAAAGTCATGCCAGAGCTGACTACATGCTAGCATATAGGCAACATGACCCAGTAAAAATCTGGACTCAGGTTTAACCTTGAATCCCAATCTAATCTGACTGCATGGGCAAAATTAGTGGCACCACCACCTGTATACTCACAAGCAATGTTTCCTCTGACAGCCAAGGCCAATACTGCAGCAGGTGCAGAACTGGTGCTGGTTAGAACTGCTGGGGGTTGTACTTTATAATTACCATCAACACAGAACAAAGTTTCAGAGAACATCAACTCTGCAAAGGCATGAAAAAGGGCTCAAAGCAGGGACAAGCTGCTTGACTGTGCTAGGGTGGACTCTGCAGTTGATAGCTGGGTAGTACCTAGCATAGTCTTAGAAGAGAACAACGAGAGGTACATACTGCTCTGGCTGCAAGTGTGATAAGGATTCCAGTGAGAAACGTAAAATAATATCCAGGGTAGATACCATGCCACAGGGCTGACAGGACAAATGTTAAAGCCGTAGGGTACCAGGGAGCTCTGTCATAGCAAACACTGCAAAGATGAAAAGAAGAGGCTGAATACAACTGGACACTGCACTTCAAACCTTTCTCCATTATTAAGGTCTTAATTCTGTTTTCTTAGTGGTCTTATCTTTCCTGTGTTAACAGACTAAAGCATGAGGCATTCTCCATGAATTTAGATGGAGGGTTAGATAGAAAGAAGAAGCATGCTTTTACATCCTAAGTATCCAAAAGAGTGCCTGCACAAGTATTGCCAGTGCTCATAGCATTTAAATAAATAATGGGGAAATGGGTGGGCCAGGCTTCTCTTTCACATGTATACCTCTATCTGGAAATGCATATCACCCTTCAAAACTCTGATGGTAGATCAAGAGCGAGTGGAAGGACAACAAGACCTTCTCTGGTGAAAGGACATTATTTTTCAGCACTTATCTGGTAGATGCTGAGAACAACAGGGAGTGTCATAAGCTGCTGCAAAGCAGGAGATTCCTGCTAAATTTAGCAGCCCAAAATCTTATTCCAAAGACACAAGTGAATGATGCCAGTTCAAGAACACACCAACCAGTCTATTTGGCTAGCTGAGGTTTAACTGAAATTCCATGTTCTGAGTCAAGATAATGTACTTATCAGGAACATCATTTGAATCATGAAAAATAGTAGACATTGACTTTTAAGATGCATGTATTTAACAAAAAAAATAGTTATGGTAAGCACCATAAATCTCTGCCTGCACTCCAGACACCACGTTGAACGTACGCTGAGTGTTAATCATGCTGAAGAAGCGTAATGAGCAAAAGGAGACAATTCAATCTACAAAACTTGGACTTATGCTAGTATTTATATACTTAACAGTCATAGGTTACAATCAGATCTTCTCAGTGCTATAAGAAGTGTCTTCTCTGTATCCTACACAGGGGCTCCCTGGCAAGCATCTTCTGGTAACTCCACACCAGACTACACTGGGGCTCTGAAGATTTCTACTTCTCTCCAGTTTGACTTTCCAGTACCTAAAGGGAACTTACAAGAAGGCTGGAGAGGGCCTGTTTGCAAAGGCCTGCAGTGAAAGGACAAGGGGAAATGGTTTTAAATTGGAGAAGAGTAGATTTAAACTGGACATTAGAAAGAAGTTCCTCACCACAAGGGTGGTGGAACACTGGAACAGGTTGCCCAGGGAGGTGGTTGAGGCTCCATCCCTGGAGGCATTCAAGGTGAGGCTTGCCAGGGCTCTGAGCAACCTGATCTAGTTGGGGATGTGTCCCTGCCCACTGCAGGGGGGTTGGACTAGATGACCTCCAGAGGTCCCTTCCAACCCTAACCATTCTATGATTCTATGATTCTAACTGGACCAGATCTCAGTGACACAGCAAGGCTCACCTCTGGTGGTAATATACATGGCAGACATAACATAACAAAGTGAAACAGTACTGCAAGAATAAGAGAAGCAAACAGCAGCCTAAAAGATGTCATCAAAATGCTATTACTTTTATTATGGAAGATCTGAAGGTCATTTATGGCTTTTCTGCTCATTTATAAAATAGGGGCATTTTACATTTGCAGCAGTAAAACTTCACAGCACCAAATAGCCTTCTATTGCACCAGCTGTTACAGACACAGGAAACAAAGGAAGAACAAGAGGCTATACATTTATGAGATGGACTAGTCAGCACTCTTCCAGGCCATCTAGAGTTTTTGGGTCTCACAAGCATGTTACTGTTTCATGACTCTTACCGTTTTAGCCACGCAGCTGTCTGAATGTTCCAGTTTTCAATGTACATTTTAAAACTCGTTGCAGTCTAAGAAAGAAATCCACATGAAATGTTACCACTGAAACCTGTAAATAATACTTGCATCTTAAATTAGCAAGGAGTTAACTGTTGTGAAGACTGTGCCACAGTCCATACTTACACTATTATGTTTTAGAAGGGACATTAAACTAGTCTGATTGCTCACCACTAACACTTGGCACTTGCTGTAAAATCTTTGTTTTGTAAAATTAAATACAATGTTTGGGTATTTTTCAAATTATAGGAAATCTGAAAAGCTTTCTTGTTTTAAATGTTTGGCCTTCCCTTCAGTTCATCAACAGCTTCATTGTTGGAAGGGACATCTTTGCCACCCATTACGCAGTCTGGACTTCTCTACAGTGCTATTAAAAGAGGTGCTATAAAACCTAAAAGAAATGCATTATTAGTTGGACAAGGAAGAGGGAAGATTGAAAAACATGGATAAAAGAATTTTAGGACTAAATTTAGAAGCCAATTCTCAACTTGAGAAACCGAAGTGGACTCCAAGGTCCTGGGAGAACCACCTGTACCTCCTCACAGCACCAGTTCCCCTAGTTTAAGAGGACTGCTGTAGTCTGCCCAGCACTTAGCTTCACCTCTGGTGGTTTCCCATTCCCACTCCCTCTTGTTCCTTGCCTGCTGACTGAAATTTTCGAGGACCTCCTCACCAAGCAGAAACATGATTCAGTGACACCACATTATTTTCTCACATCAGCTGAAGGCAAGGGAACATTGAAAAGATGTATTAAAGGCAAAGGTTTCCAAGGGTTTTTTTGCACATCCACAGACAATCCTGAAGGTTAGCACTTCATCCTCTACGTTTAAGGAGTTAAAATGTTTAGTAATTCCCAATGTAGTACTGCCACATCTTAATTGCATTCCTGCACCAAGAGAAGCCAAGGAAAACGTAATTTCTCTTCCAACTAATACTGTCAGTTCCCCTGTTACATTACCTAGAGAGAAAGTAGTCATCGGCTGTCAAAATACTCATGCTGCCAAGGCTTTCAAGTGTCCCATGTGTTTAGTCCCCATCACATTTTAATGCCCTCACAACTCTTGCCACATGTTTATCTTTGCTACAGATCAGGTCATTTCTTAGCCACATTTAGCACTCAAGTTCCAGCTCTTTAGCAATATTACATATGCAGGTTGTTATGTCTGCTGAAAAGGCACTATACAATCACACTGAAACTTCAACTCCCAGAACTGTTGTTGGTGCATAAAGTGACAGATCAAGGCTTACCCAAAGTAATAGTCTCTGTAGCTTCGCCACTCTGACTAGTAAAGGAAAGAAAGTTTTGAGGGGCCTTACAGTTCAGTGTATAGAGAGGAACAAAGCCTCCCTTTTCCTTAATTAGGCTTGACTAAAAAGCACTGCTTGTCCTTCACTTTCTTCCTTCAAGCAGGTACTCCTTCAGCCTATCAATGCAGGAATCATCTCTTGCCCCAGAACTGAATCAGATATTGATTCTGAGCAGTATGTGGTGTGCTGCCACAGTCAAGGAGGATAAAGCATTTCTGGGCTGTGTATTCTATACTGCTCAAGGAAAGATGTATATTCAGGATTAATTAAGGTAAAAAAAAAAAAAAGAGACAGAGAAAGCATGTTGAGAAAGAAAGAATGTGTAATGATGCTTCCAGCTTTGGCATCTTTCAGTAAAGAATTACAGAGGCTCTTTCATTTTTGTCAAGAGCTATTACAGCACTCTCAGTCACCGATCATTCAGTAATAAAGCAGTCAACTTGTTTTCATCTGCTTTTCCTTTTAAAATCATAACTACAGAATTACAGGGGGAAGCTCCTCCTATTTCTAATGAAAAGAAGCCTTTAAAAAGCAGTCTCAGTCACATAAACAATTTCACATCCCATTGGCATTCACAAAATATCTTCAGGGCAAACAAATTACACTGGCCATGTTTTGCATTAGAGAAACAAACATAAATAGCTTACAAAAGACTAATGGATGTTAAAAGTATATTGCAGTCACAAGAAACATGTGTGATAGATGTTTTGAGAAACAGTGAGGTTTGCTGGGTGGAGTTCTAGATCAACAGCCATCTAAGCTTTATGTGGCCCTGCCAGGTCTCACTCAGGTTGCTTCGTTTGCACCAGTTCTCTCTCCAGCCCTTGGCTTGTCTTTATTTACAAGAGGCACTCCAGGCATGTGCAGGGACCCAACTCTTGCAAGTGTTGTGGAAGACTGTTAGAAGTAAACAAATAGAATCCACCACAGATGGTGGAGAATCATAGCTGTGAGCAATTAATTGACCCACTGAACTCAGCCACCATCTACAGCAATTGACTGCTCATTTATTAAACATCTGATTAATCATTTATTAGCCCTCTATAAACTATTTAGAAATGCAACCTGAATACAAAGCATGATGAAGACTGCGTGACAGATGCTTTTTATCTGCCCAACAGATAAACCCACAAAACCTGTCCATGCTGAAGAGGGTAGCCTGGTGGCATGGTCTTATTTCCTTCCCATAAAGCTTCTCCCCATTATCATGTCAATTTCTCTATAATTATGCCAATACAGCCACTGCTTTAACTCACCTCAATATTCCAGATATTTAAATTGGACAACAGGTCCCAGCGGAAAGTGCCCCTCTCATCAACTCCACTGAATCCATAGCCTGCTGCATTGTTGACTGCATCTGCTGCAATGTCAAAGCAAAACAGGTCAGATCAGTCTGCTGAAGGAGCCAGATTTGCTTACAAGTCAGTATGGAACCAAACACACATTCAAGCCAGCTTCGTAGCAATTGGCATCCTCTCTTTCAAATAAGCTCTCTTGGCAAAGCAGCATTGCTATAAGGCAACCAAAAGTCATTTCCTCAAGAAGAATGACTAGCTACTCCTTGGGCAGAAGAACTAAAAATAAAATATAGAAACAATAGATTGAAATAATTTTCCTCATTATTTTGTCTTTATTATTCATATGATATATGTAAGAGTTGCCGTAAAATGAATTAGCATTTTTGCTCAGAAGGGTACCTGGATGTCACAGCATTTTCCAGAATTCAGAAAAACTGTAGTGCCTCAAAGACATGTTTCCCATTCCTATTGAGAATTCCAGCATGGTTCTTTTAATTAAGACTTTCACTTATGTTTCTGCAGACAAAGCCTTTTGCTAATCCTGTTGCTCAGTGCCTCCCTAAGTACCTCACCATCTTTACAAATCAAATACTAAGTAACTTCAATTACAGACTTAACCACTTTAAGTGCAAAGAAAAGCTTGGGTAACAGTAGGCATTTCACTTGCTGCACTCTCACTCCTTCCCAGGGCAGTGGTCAGCTGCCTCCTGTCTCAGCCTTGCCTGGGAGATACCATTGTGTCTCAAGATCCTGCCAGAAATCCTCTCACTGCACTAAGAAAACAGGAGGGATTCATTACCTCTGGAGCACTAGCTGCAGCCAACACCAAGGATTGTTGGAAGAAAAAGGAAAATGAAAATACAGGTAAGGCTTTTTCCTCTAGATCACTTACAAACTACAAGCCTGGTTAAGTTACACTGTAAAAAGGTCAGCATTTCTTTCCCAAGAATGAAAACTGATTCTGCTTTGTAAGTGCTACGAGGACAAGCACAAGCTCCTGAAGGAATCACAAAGCACAAAACTAGTGAGAGAATCTAATTAAAAGCAACAAGTGTAACACTAAATGAAACGGGCAACCTTCTCTAACATGAGACTTTCAATTTTATTTTCAACTTTAGGAGTTAGATTGTACTGATGAAAAGAAAGGTCTCCCCGTTTTTACTTCTCTTCCTGTTAAAAAACCCAATCAAACAAGAAAACAAACAAACAAAAAAGAACAATAACAAAAAGAAGCCCCCCAAAACACCCCAACAACCCTGTCTGAAATTATGTTTACCTTAAGGATTGTCAGTGTCTTGCTATGAAATCAGTAACAAGCTGCGAGGCCCAGAGGACCCTACCCAATTGCAAAGACTGGAGCTGTGCATAATTGTCACCCCAGAGCAGAGGGATTCCTGGATTTGCTCCTTCTTGCTGCTCCAAGGGTGACAGGGACTGCTTGGTGTTTCTTTGCCAAAAGCAAGAAACCAGACTTTCTGGGACAGAATACAGCAGACCCATCAGTCTCTGGCTTCCCAAGCTGTTGTCTGCAAAGCAAGGTGTGAAGCGCAGAAGAATCGCAACGGTCTGACCTTGAACTGCTGACCACATCCCAACCTTGGCAAAGCCCAGCAGGCTGACTTCAACAGCTCTGCTGTATCACTTTCCCAGCTCCTTGGATGCAGACACTCAGGCCCAAAC
Source organism: Bucco capensis (assembly GCA_013396975.1). NCBI lineage: Eukaryota > Metazoa > Chordata > Aves > Piciformes > Bucconidae > Bucco > Bucco capensis. The sequence goes on along the minus strand of VWZO01020496.1, from coordinate 129,318 downwards.
TGATTTCACTGACAGCTCTGAGTTAGGTTGACAGCCATGTTCCCATGACTATTTCTAATGCAGTGAGAAGCTGAATTTTCCATCTTTCCATGGATGTGGAGGAATTGAGCGGTGCAGCTCTCACACAATAGCCTGACTGTCCTGTGCTGAGGACAGGCAGTGCTTATCGGGGCAGTTCCAGCAGGCACTTTTGTAATGCTCTGGGCCAGGCCACTAGGAGCTAAATAGCAAAAGGATGAAGTGTCTGCTGTTCTGCTGCCTGGATTTGCAATGTGAATAATAGAGGCCTCACTCTCCAGTATGCAATGCCTGCTTTTCCCAAATCCCATTTGTAAGATATTTCTGCAGCCTCTATGGCTTAGTCATGTCAAAAAACCAAGTTCAGTTTTTCTCCTTGATAATGGATATTTAGAGTTTACCCTACGGCTGGTAAAAATGGAAGCAATAACTTAACATTGGATCTCACAAAAGAAGCTTCTGAGCAAGCAATTCTTTATCCTAAAGCCTCTCCCATCCCACACGTGCCAGGCCTGGCTGTCTTCCCTCGATCTGTCAGTTTTATTCCCAGCAGTGTAACCACAGCTTCCCAATGAGTGTCCCTGGCTCTTTCCATCCCAGCTCAATGACACTCTTCTCAGTTTCAGTTGTATGCATCACTGGCTGGGCTTTCAGGATCTCCCTTACACATACAGTCTTTTAATACCAGCAAAAAAGTTCACTCCCTTAGTTATCAGCCTGACCTGGAAGGATTTAACTGCTCACACCCAGATGGGAAATGTATTTTGTAAAAGGAAGAAGGTAAAATACAAAAAGATTATTTTGACCACCAGTCTAACTGGCTCCCAATAAAAGAAATTTGCTTCTTTCTAGAATAAGCCCTCTTCCTTCTCTTCTTTTCCTTGCAGAGATTCTTGGATCCTTCCCATCACATCCTCCATTCCCCTCCTTCTCCCCATGGCTCTCCAATCCTCTCTCTCAACTGCTCAAAGCTAATGTGTGTACAGCATCACACAGTGCCTTAGAGGCAAAGCCTAACTTAAGCACCCCTAACAAGCACTACAGGTTTCTAATAAAGATGCATGTGCTAAAGATGTCCCCAATGGATGGGAGAGGTCTCTTTGCACTGTAACTTACTCATAAAGCCTGAGCCAACAGGACCAATTTTAATCTCCCAACTTCACTGATGTAAATGGCAAGTTATGAATAAAGAAAACAAAAAAATCAAGGTTATGGGGAAGCAGTTTCCCCCCCCCCTCCAAGAATACCTGTAAAAATTCTGTTGGTACAAAGTTTTAAGTAAGAGGTAACTGTTATATTGACTTTATCAGCAAGAAGCTGCAAAGCAGTTTTGGTTCCAGGGGGTGTCAGAGAAGCTAGAAAAGTGTTATACACATTTTAAGAACTCCTGACATCTCCCATGGGAACTACAGGTCCAGGGACTAATTTACTCTCCCTCCCCCCCAGTGTTTCAGACACTCTCCTCCATTCATGAACTTATTTGATACCCACAAAAATAAGTGATGTAGTCAGACTTACCTAATGTCCATGCAAAGTAATACTTTGGTTTTGCTGCCTGTGTTACCACATACAGGTAACCAAGTCTTGACAAGAAGGGTGTTTTATCAAGGAATTCATGATCAATAATATATGCCATAGGGAAGTTCTTGGTAAGGGTCAAGAATAAAATGAGAGATACTAGTGTGATACACAGCTTGTACATCACTGCTCCCTAAAAAGCACAAACAACAATGGAGCATTCATTAGAAACATTTGCTTAAGGGAAAAAAACAAAAGGCAGTACTGATGACATACAAAACCAATGTGCTTCAAGAATCAATAAAGTCAGCAGTGACAAAGTTGATAATAATTAATTTAGAAGAGGTAACAAAGGCAACAGTCATAGCTTTGGTTAAATTTGTTTACTAAACTACCTATAGGTAGGTACAAAGGACAATTAGAAGTCAAAATTGGTCTTGAACTTCACAAAAGACTCCTGCATCAGTTAGTGAAGGGCCTGAAATCAGAAAGAAAACAAACAAAACTCCAAATCTTACAAAGTAAAGGAGAAGTCTTCCCTATATGAACTGTCATCACCTGGAAATAAAGCCTGGATTCCTCCTGGAAGCTAAAACCATTGGTATTCAGTACAACAGTAGGTCTTATTGCCAAGCTGCCATCCAGAAGTCTTGCTAAAAATCACTTGTGCAAAACACATACATCTTATCCAGCATGTGTACCTTCCCAAGTATAGGATCTGCTATGCCATGCTGTTCTCTAGTATCGCTCCCTAGCTTTCTGTATACTAATATTACTGACACTCATGTCAGTATTCAGAAGCTCAATTTCAAATACACATCTGGAGTAAACTCTCCCTGATACTACATCCTGGTTTTGGCTGGGATATAGCTACTTTTCTTCCTAGTAGCTGGTGCAGTGCTGTGTTTTGCCTTTAACATGAGAATAGTGGTGGTAACACACTGATGTTTTTAGTTGTTGCTAAGCAGTGTTTATACTAACTCAAGTTTCTCATGCCCTGCCAGCAAGAAGGCTAGAGGGGCACAAGAAGTTGGGAGGGGACAAAGCCAGGACAGCTGACTCCAACTGACCAAAGGGATATTCCATTCCAGATGATGTCATGCCCAGGATACAAACTGGGGGGAGCTGGCTGGGAGGGGTGGACTGTTGCTCAGGGACTGGCTGAGCACTGCTCAGAAAGTGGTGTCCAGCTGTGTTTTTCATCACTTGTCTGTCTTGGGGTTTATTTCACTGCCTGTTCTCTTCATTACATTAATTATCATTATTACTATTACATTTTTATTTTAATTATTAAACTGTTCTTATGTTAATCCATGAGTTTCACTTGTTTTCAGTTCTCCTCTCTACCCCACTAGTGCTGGGAGGAATGAGTGAGTGGCTGCGTGCTGCTTAGTTGCTGACTAGGTTTAAACCATAACCTACAGTCATAACTAAAGAGGTAAATCTGGCACCTAGATACCATGTAAAAATTGACTTATGTTCTCAAAAGACTAACAAAAAGTGCAACAGACCATTGAGGCAAGAATGCTTTATTTGATCCTAAGTACTCTTTTTATATCTTCATATTCAAGAATAAATTCATTATTCATTCTTATTCAATTATCTTTAAATGGCTACAAAGCAAATTTTGATAGCCTCTGCTGACTTGCATCTAACACAACACAGGTCTTATTTTGACCTTAGTCAGATCTAATGTAAGTCAGAAGTCACTGAAGTCAGTAGAAATACAAACTTATGCAACAGGAATCAGGTATGTACAGGCACACGCTCAGTTTCAGAGAAGACATTCTGCACACACAAAACTACACATTCAGTGTTGCCTTAAGGTAAGAGAGCAGATTCTGGTTCTATGCTACCCTGCCTTACAAGAAGGTCATTTTTTAAGAAGGTCTTAATCAATATTAAAAAAAATATAAAATAAAATTAGTGTTGACTGTATGTGAAAAAATACCTCCAAGTCATCTTAAAGTGTGAGATTCTCTTGCAAAGCACCTGGGCAAGCTACAGTTTCTGTTTAGCTGTGATTCATGTACTTCTAACATCTCCACTGCAGGTGAGATTTGACTTTTTCCCCCCCCCTGACATTTCCTGTTCTGTTTGGAGCTGAACTGCAACTTGCCATTGTCAGAACCTGCAGACCTTTCCCATCATTGCACAAAAGACACTCAGTAACCAAGGGCCTGTTTTGCAAGCCAAATGCATTTAGGGAACTCAAGAGGAAGACACTAGCCCTTTCACCCCTGACCCTGTGATAAAAACAGCAGCAATTTCACCACAAAAAAACCCAACCAAAAACAAAAACATCCCCATTGTAACATTTACTGGGAAGACAATCCAAAAATGGTTTTCCTTCTAAAGTTTCTAATTATGAGAATCGTGTACAAAGGTGTTTTCTCCTGCCCTTTGCAATAAATCTTTGTCATTTTAGAACTTACAGTTGGAGAAGGATCAGGAAGTCTGTCATAACCCTTCTGCTTCCAGTTCACTTCTAATAGTTTCATGTGCACATGTCTTCCTTCAATGAAGGCTATATAATCCTTGTAATTGCTGCAGGGTCCAGCTATGATGCTCATAAAATTGAGGAGATAGCTTAAATACTCCAGTAAAGAAGGTCTTGTCCTGTGAAAATCATCCACACATGACCAAACAGAAAAAAGGTAAAACACAGCAAAATACTTTCACAAATGCTTTTTGTTGTACTGTCTGCCTTGGTGCCCAACTCTCTCCTACCACCCTCCCCTCAGCTGAAAGCTCATTAGATCTGTTTTGGAGAACATGAAGCACAGCCTCTCTTATATCCCAGTGATGTCTGGCAGATGGCAGTCAGAGCAAGTGCTTCAGCTGCAGCTCAATGAATGCTACTGATCTAGAAAAGTTCTAATGTACTAGAAGCATTTTAGTTAAAAACAGTCTTAAATTTAAATATCCACTCTTAAACAAATGGACTTGTGCATTTTGAACAGGCCAACAGAATAAGGAATGAGAAGCTGGTAACTGTTTTTGGACATCTGTCCAGTATGTCAGGGCCCAGTAACAGCTGGCAGACCACAAGCTGAGTAACACTGGTCTCACCAAGCTGCACATTGCCTAGTTATGCAAACCACAGGGCAGGGAGCAAACCAGGACTCTCGGGGATGAGAGATGCTCTCACCCTTCAGCCTTTTGAAAAATGGGAAATGTAAGACATAGATGAAGAGAATGAAGAGGTACTCTGTCCTACTGTGCAAATAAAGGAAGTAATTACCCATACTACATCATGAACAGGAAAAAGAACTAAGGGGTAAAAACATATAAATCAAAAGATAGCTGAAGAAGAAAGTCAAAGGTGACTCCATAATGTTCACTTCCACTTTGCAAGTGCATAACCCAGAAGTGCCATAGGGGGGTTGTCAGGTGTAAAATGAAGAAGATCCCCTGATCCTTGCTACAGATCAGAAGGATAGAAAAGAAAGATGCACAGGCCTCTTGCTGCTAGTGTAAATTGTTTGCCTTGCTTTATTGATGTGGCAGAAAACACCAATGTCTAAATTCTGCACTGAGATACACAGTGCTCACCACAAATGTGCTAGCAGGCACCATCCAAGTAAATGAGGAGTCCCCAAATGAGAACAGAAACTAGGGCACAATGTTTCAAGACATTCCAGTCCAAGACAGATGGACATGCATAAACCAAAACCCACTTAAAATTCTTTCAGATCAAAACATAAAATTTCTAGCAGGAAAACTAAGCAATAGTTAAACACTTGTTGCCTACTTTTATTCTGAAGCAGAATTAGTTTGAATAAACAGTTAGCTTCGCCAAGATTTTCTGCATTCATCTTTCTGGTTATTGTAGATGATAGTGTTTGAATGATATGTTCTGTAGTGAAAGCATTTCAAAGAAATGCAGCAAATTATTAGGGGTAAGGCTTGCCTTTCTGTTCTGAAAAACTGAGTGTTATTTGGCCTTCTGAGTGCTAAAGTAAAATTAAAAATAAAGTCATTAGTTTCAACTTAGATTCTGCACATGGGTGGGGAGACATGAGCAATGCACGAAGGAATGTACAGAGGATGAGTGAGAAACAAAAACAGATCAAAACCAGGAGGGAAGACAAAAGGCTGTGTAAGCAAAGGGGATTTAAAACTCTTCAGTTATGACTTGTCTGCTACTGACACTTGAGCTGTTGGCATGTACTTTGCTATTATGAGCTCATCTACTGTACAAGAGAAAAAACGAAAAAGCCTGTTTGGTGAGAATTTGACTACAATTAATCATCTGGTCACAAGGGCCCAGTGCAGTTAAACATTATGGTGTGAGCTTTAAAAATAGACACAAAGCTAAGGGTTACACAAGTCCTCTTGCAGGATTTTTGCTTTTTAAGAAATTACTCCCTTCCCATGCATAGGCAGATTTCCTGATGTCTGAATCTTCTGCCTTGGAAATGAAGGAAATAATTTCCTTGGCCTTAAACATCACTTTATGGTGAAATGCAGTTATGACTAACCAAATAACATGAAGGACTACAAGTATTAACATTACTGAGTGAAACAGGAAAAATAAGTTTTCAGTAAACAAAAATTATGTCAAAGGAAAGCAGTGCTTGAAGTGATAGAGCCAAACCAAAATGGATTTTTTGCTGTGCAGTAGTTTGCTGACAGAAGAGGAGCAATCTACTTGGAAATATAACATATCACAGAAAGGACAATGAGAACAGTCAAAAAGTCCATATATAAAAGAGCTGATTCATCAAAGACTAGTTTGGTTGCATATGGAGTATATATATAAGTCAATGAGATCTTGCCAAGTACTTCAGTGCTTTACTGCTTTATCTCCCAGCACACGGTGATAAAGGTCAAAGTCCTGGATTAAAGAAATAAGGAATATAGCAGAGAAGCTATGTTTGCAGCATTACAAAAACAAAGCTGCTCAAGCAAAGAGAAAAAGCAGGTAGGAGTTTTTTTATCATGGACTGGGAAGATGCAAGAAACATTTCCATGGCCAGGCCACCAAGTTGGTCCTAACATTGCAAAGGGAAAAACAGACAAACAAACAACAAAAACAAAAAAAATCCAACACAAACCCAAATCCTAAACTTCTTTGTACAAAATGAAACACCAATCACTAGGGGAATTAAATTCTTACTTCACAGCAAGCCGATTTTGCTCAGCAGTCAGTTCCTCAGCTTGTCGCCCTATTCCTAGAGAGAAAGAGAAGTCACATCAGCTCTTTCCAAAAGCCATACAGTGAAAGATACCCCCAAAGCCTTATGTTTGCATCTCACTATAAAGCCATAAACTTCAAGATTTCTTTGTCATGGGCAGTTGTAATACAGCTCAATTCCTAACTTCTAGGCCAATTGCATTCATGTTCTACCCTACCTCTTTACCCAGTTCCTTTCCTCATTCCCCCTTTCCCACCCTTGCTACACTTTCAGGAAGAGCAGCCATAGCGTCCCCCCAGCCACACAATGCAACTCAGAATGCCACCAACTGGCAGCGACCTCCAGCAGCCAACAGTCCTGGGCTGGAAAAACCTCTGTTCCCAGAAGCCACTGGCTCATTTAAACACAAACCTCCTGCTGGCTGCTTGGTGAGAAATGGAGCATTTCACAGCAGGAGGAGTGGGCAGTAGGAGAGAAAGAGGCTCTCAGAGAACAGAAGCTCCACTGGTGTGAACAAGCAGCCTGGCTGCCTGCTGCTGGAGCAAGCCTAAACACACACATCAGTAATAATCTGGAATTGTACAAGGTCCAGACTGGAAAAGTGGCCTCCTGTTGAGTGCACAAGACCTTTGGGGCCAGAGGCAGAGACTTGCTGTCACAGGAAAACTATGGAAAAATCTCGTACAGTGGCCAGTGCCTAGACAAATGTTGCTCATAGCAAGTATCTCCAAACCTTCACTTTGAAGCTTTAGCTGCACATAGTGTGAAGAATCCCACTGGCTTCAGCAGAACAACTCACCACGGGATGAGTCACAGCACTTGATGTTCAGCATGCATATACACAGCTTCACAAGATCAGGGGGTTAGCATCAATGAACTCTACTGTTCTAAACCTACTGGCCATAATTAGCAAGACACATACACAAGACCCATTTCCCAAAAAGACTGCTGGTAATATGCTTATTTCCATTCTCTCTGTGCTCTTTCAGTTTGTAAATACTGGGAGGGTGTGAGTTCCGGGGAAACCATTAAGCACTTCATGACTTAAAGGGCTGGGTGTTTTGTTTGTCTGTTTCCATTTATGGGCAGCTGTGTTAAATTTTTACAAACAGAAATTTGTCACTGAGGCTTCAACTGCAAACTGCCACCATTCAATCAACTACTCCATGTAGAGATGTTCACAATGCAGTGAGCCTTTTCCACCATCATTATCTGTAGGATTTCTGTTTTGCTTAATATGCTCCTGTCTCTGCTGTTACCTTTTCATTCCTGTCTATTTACATTCAGTATTCCAGGTGTGCATCAAGGCTGCACACACCACTGTGGCAAAAAACAACACCTGAGCTTAAATAACAGAAGCAGAGAAGCCCCAGTAACATGCATGCCAACAACAAGGTCAACTAGCCAAGCTTCCTGCTGCATCTATTAGAGTCAGCTAAAAGCACTAGATCCACTTGTGTAAATCTGGCTTGTGAACAATGCCAGACCCTGCAGTCTCAGCTGTGGCCATCATCTAGATGGTAACAACTCTATGGCAGGCTACTTATTTAGTCACCCACAGCTTATAACACAACAGTGTTCAGACCCTCAAAAATCTGCACTGCAACAGCAGAAGACTTGAGCAGTAATGGCACTGATGACAACTGACATTTCTAGCCTTTTGCACTGTACTGGACACAGGCATTTCGCTGGGAAATAATGGTGGTCTTTGTCACAGCACAGCATAACACTGAATACAATGTTGTTTTCCTCACAGCTGTGCTTCTCCCTGCATTGGGGAAAAAGCTATTGAATTCCATCTCTCACAACTCATGGAGTATATTATCACTGAGTATATCAGTAATAGCATATTTTTGCTACATTAACGACTGAACCCATGTATCAAACACAATTCTTGATTTTTGAGAAGCAAGAACATCTCCAGAGAGATTAATGGAGATGCACATAGCATCTAAAAAAGAGTTACTGGGACTAGCTAAAACTGAAATTGGATCCTAAGGAAGTAGAGCACCCAAAGGGGAGGACAGTTGTCTTTGTTACTACAAAGACAGCTTGATCCTAAAGAACTGATCAAAACTTCAAGTTTTCCTCTACACTTCTCTTCACTTGGAGCAACTTGCTGAACTACATTCATCTACTCTGTAACACAACCACAGAATGTGCTGGAAAATAAAGTCTCTCTGCAGGACATAGGAAGAGATTCCTTTTCTTACCATCATGTAACTGGCACGCAAGTGTTGTGATCTTCTGTGTAATTATCATCAGTGGACTATAACAAAGACAGAAACAACAGTTACAAGTCTTGTAACACAAATGATTCCTAAGTTTCTTCTTGGATGTCTCTATCCCTTTAAAAGTCATAACTGTATTAGCAACAAGTGGAAAGCATCCAATTAAAACTGAAGGAGGAACTCAGGCGTAAGACAATTGCCTGAGTTTCAAACAACTCCACAGTAACTTGAACTGGAATTTTTAATTGCTAAGCACGCACAAAGCCTAGTTTTATATCTCCCCAGTCCTGCAGCAGTACAAACTGTAACTCAGAAGAAAACACACGACTAGGAAACATCAGCTTCTGCCCTCCACTGGGCTTCCTTACAGGGAAAGACTAAATTCCAGCCTTACACAATGCAACACAAGAATACAGCAATGCCACTGTAACACAAATAACTCTGATCTTCTTACTGCTATTCCTCTATTGTCTCTCTCCTCAGTGCCCTAAAAAATGTTGACTCTGCAGATAGACATGCTTATTTCCCCACATGAATAGCTCTATCAATTAGGACTGCATGCAAATACCAGAAGAGCTGTCAGCACAGCAGTTTCCCATTTGCTTCTTGGCCATGCACTACTGCCTTGTGGACAGTCTGTCCAAGATGGACCATCCAACTGTGAGTGTTTGGGCATGTAGGATCTGGAGCCTCCCAAAAACATGAGCTAGCAGGACCTGAGCCATACTTACAGGCTACAACCACCCAGCAGCTTTGGGGCCAAACAAGCAAGCAGCACAGGAACAGCCACTGCATTCAATAGGGCTGCTTATACTTCCCATATCCAGCCTCACAGAGCTTCTTAGCACCATTAGCAAATGTGAGCTCCTGCAGCTAAGAACTAGAAAAGAGGCAAAACTCAGCTTGATGGCATCAGGAGCTGGTCCCCAGGAGGGTGAAGGACACAGCCAGGAGCATTCAGAAGAATGTAAAGAGGAAGAAGGCAGGAAAACCATGGGTAAAACTAACCAGTTTTTCATAGGCAGAGGCTCCAGGGCTAATTGTGGTACCTACCCAAAACCCAGTGCTGTACTTGTGTAATCTGGAAGGCACCTGCTAACATTGCCTCTCCTCATCTCTCTGCCACTGGGAACACCAGCACAGAGTGCCCAAATCTCACACTACCAACAGCCAGGAGGTTATAATGGGTGATGAGGATATGTCACCATTTTAAAAACATTCTTTGTGATGAATATTGAGTTCCACAAAAGAGATTTGTCTTCACTAGGGATTACCACAATGGATTGTTTCTTGCTTTGCTGATAATTAATTATTAATTAATCTATTTGGTGATAATTTATTATCAACATACACTGTGTAGAGGTTTCTGCTTGAACACAAATGATGTCTTGAACATGGACAATAAAACCTGAATTTGTGCACATGCTAGTTACAGAGTTTGACTGGTAAATGGAACTTTTTAAAAGGACATAGATGATTACTCTAAATATTATGACTATTCTTTTTAAATATTGTAACACATTTTCTGGTATTCAATGAAAGAAAAAAAGCTGAAGGCTTTTTTTTTAGTCTGAGGCACTGTATTTTCCCCATCATGATTTCTCACGGTAAGGCAAAAAAGAGCAAAAGTTACATTCAATGATATCTGTGTCTAAAATAACAGTCAAATATTCACGTGCTGCAGAGATTTTCAAGAGATTCTGAATCATCCTCAGTTAAATGGTCCTACTGGTTACAATCAAATGTAAACCCAATGGTTAAGATAAACTGTTTGCAAACTAATTATCCCACTACGATAAATCAAACTGATTTTTAAGGTAATTGATATGCTGAGCATGATAAACACAAGAATACTAGAAAAAGAAATTCTTTCATGGTAAGTGGTTTGGGGTTTTTTTGATACTAAATGTGGCTGATATTTTTCAAGAACCCATATTTAATTCTGAAAGTAGAATAATTTGCATTTTCTACCCCAAAGCAGAATCAGCCAATTCATTAATCAGAAACTATTTTTATCATTGCAGCAGTCTCTACTTGAAATGTCAGTTAAAAGGTTTGCACATAAAATGCAGAACAAGCTTCAATACACACAGATGTGGAATACAATCCTAACACAAGGGTTTGTACAGCAGCTCTCCTTGGGTTGCCTGGACCACTGACTGCACCCTAAGGAATGGACGAATTCAACAATGATTTTTCACCTTTCAAACAACTCCAATACTGTGAAACAGTGATTCTAGTTTTTATTCCAACTCATCTCTCAAGAAAAGTTATTTATAAGCTGTTTTCACCGTTATCTTCTCAGAGTAGAGTTTCCCATGCAGGTAACATTTAGCTTTGCTTTCAAAGATACACAAATCCCAATCCTTTAAGCATATGAAAAAGCAGATTTTTTTAGTCCTTAAGAGAAACAGAGGCTGACAGTTAACCAGCAGTTCTACTGTAATAAACACAGGGTTTTATTTTTTCAGCATTTGACCTTCTAGCTTTATGTATGAACACCAACACTTGTTTCAAATTGCTTCAATTTGTTGCATATGTTTCTTACAGCAAGCACTTCATGCCAGTATTGAAGTGGGTAAGTTCAAACCTCAGGCTCTGAGCCAAAATTGTATGCCTTTAAGTGCCTATATTTAGACACTTGTCTCCAAAAATTGGGCCTCCTGCTGCAAGCCAGAGAGAACCAAAATGCAAACAATCCTGATGTGCTGATTAAGGGAGAGAAGCAGAAGTGCAGCCTACACTATATAAACTGTATAAACACAGAGAGGAGAGAGGTTCTCTTCATCTATATTAGGAATTCATTGCCTCATTGGCAGCATGTTGTAACCCAGCAGAACAAGTCAGCCTCTCCTGCATTTTAATCAAAAAGGAGGGATGGTATTCCTCCCTCAAATCCTAACTCCAAAGAAAATGGAGCACAAAGCAACACTGGCTGACACCAGGGTGGAGGGAGACCCACAAAGTGCATCAGAGAGGCCTTCACTTCTCTCTCCTGCCATCATCATATTACACAATGACAGAGCTCTTCCATACCCCACTGAGGAAGGTGGAAACCTGCTGTACAGTGGCAGTGGGATGACACCCTCTAAATCTTTCAGAAGATCACTATCAGGTGTCACTAAAAGCTTCACACAAATGGTAAGGAAGGTTTCAGGTGATTAGGGACCATCTTCCTCCTCCCTCACCCATCTACCATTTCCCTGCTGACAATCTCACTGTAGAACCAAGCCTTCACTGCAGGAAAAGACAGCACCCAAAGCAATGGCAGTATTGCAGTTCTCCCTTCTTCTGGCATCCCTTTGGGGTGTAGAGGCCCCCACCTTCTGCACACCCACATCAGTGCCACTCTGCCCTGGGGACGCAGCAATCTCTCTTCATCACACACACACACACACCCCACACACACACACAGAGTGCAAGTCTAAGACTGTTTTTCTTTAGAATGAAAAATAGTCCTTTCCCCCATATTTGCAGAGCAATACATGATGATGTAAGTCTTGAAACAATATTCAAAATTAGATAAGAAAAATACATTTAATTTAGGTTGAGAAAATACTACTATTATCACTTCCTAAATGCACACGTGAATTCTGATTATTAAAACTTGACAGTACCAGAGTACTGAATTGTCATTTCTATTCAGCCTTTCAGGCAAGCTCTAATTCTAAACAGCAATAAAACATTAAGTTACTACATAAAATACAGCATCATACCACATAGTCAATTGTTTCAAAAATGATAATATCTTAAACCTTAGACTCTACAGGAAGAAGTCAGTAGTGCTACAAAGAAGAAGAGGAATTAACAAAATTGTAACACTTCCAATAGCCTTACCTTCTCCCAAATTTTGAGAGCTGCACGGGTTATTGGAGTGGGCCAAATTAATATGTTGAATTTGAAAAGAAAATCTACCTGCTGTACTTGCATTTACTAATGAAGCATGAAGCATTTTCCTTCCCTAGGAAGGAAGCATTAGAAATAAAACACATTGAAGAAGCCTAAATGACTTGAATTCCATAATATTTGAACACCTTCCAGTCACTTGGCAGCCACACACAAAGTGGAGGTTCCACATCCTCTCTTCTTTACCTGTCCTACTAAGCACTACAGTTACAAACTATCACAGAAACACAAGATTTGATTTACATGTGGTATGACTTTTTCCTCCCCTCTGTGTTTTATACATTGCCTAAGAGTTTTGTCACTGGTTGTAACTGCATTGTATCTCTACACACAAACCAGAGTGGCCAAGTCTTAATTAAAAATAAATTAATTAATTAATAGTTTCAGGAAGTCAGTGTGAAATAGGAAATTTCAACAAATAAAACACCTCCAAAACCATCCTTGCCTTATATTAGATGTCTTAAAACATAACACAAGACAAAAATGCAACAGTTTACAGAGAATGCTCAAAAGAGAGGTTTACCCTTTAATTAAACCTTCCAAAAGAAAACATACCAGTTAATGTCATTTTTAAAACACAGCTTACCCCCCCCCCCAGTCACAGGCTGGCTTCTGCACCCAGCAAGCTTTGATGCTTATGAGAGAAAAGACATTTACCAAGCAGAGTCTGCCTGACCTTAGGTAATCCCATGGAGGAGTCTGGCACACACTCGCTAGAAATAGTTTCCACTGACCTGATTTCACTATAAGAGGAGGTGGAGTCAAAAGGCTCATTTGCAGACAAGACTCCAAACCAGCAAACATTTATTTCAGGTTTATTCTCTTTAGCCCTGAGGCCATGATGAGAAGTTCACACAGTCACACTCTGCTGCCACATTAACTGTGCTGCCAAGGGGATTGCCACACCAGAGATGACAACGGCTGCCCTGGCAGCTGCCTCTTACTTCTGCTTTTGACAACAGAATGAAGTGCTGAAGCACACAGAGGAAAAATACTTCACTAAACACACTCAAGCCTCCAAAGCAACTTCCAGTTTGCTTCATGTGGTTTGTTTGGTGAAAGCTCCCACGGCAGAAGCATTTCACTTAAAAGAATATTTGCTTCTGGAGAATGTCCTGGGATGCACAGATGTGTGGAGCTCTCTAGTAGGGACTGTCTGCTTGAATTTTGGCTAATTCTCACATTACATCTCGTGTAGGCCTTCTGTGTAACCAGCAGTAAGTGAGCTCCCTGCAGTTGCAAGTGGACAAATGCCCAGCAGAGCAGCCAAGCAATGTGTGGGCACAGACAACTGACTGACCTCCCCTTACTTGCCCTGCACCTCCAATGCTCTACTGGCTTTGGGGACATGCTCTGTACCAGTCACCCAGAGCTGCTGGAACACAGACTGCAGCAGTGTACTGCACTATGGACATTCCAAAGACAAGGAAATAAAAATAACCAACTGAACTGGCAGCACCACTTAGTATTTCTGCACTGTGTTTTAACATGGTAACAGAGCACATGTGTGTTTGTTTCCATCAACAAATGTGTGTCCTTTGTAAAAACTGGCTCTTGTACCTTTGTTCACTTCTTTTGTGGCCAACACTGAGCGAGGCAAAACCAGCAACAAAGCACTAACCACCCGACAAAAGTTCAACTTGGTACTGAAGTATCTGCTTATATGGCTTTTTGAGAGGGCTCTTTCAATGACCATCCCTTTCAAAGCAGTTTGCTCAGAATGCAAACAGCTGCTGCTGTTCTGCATTAGGTATTGAGTGAACACATAAAGATACCCATTTGTTCTGGAGAGTGATGTCCAACAAAACATGTAAGAGGGTACATGACATCTGCCTCTGCTCTCTCTAAGACCAACAGAAAATTGAGAGCAATGCCAGTGTGTGGTGATTTGTCACAAACTGAGTTTCTTTTCTGTAAGGAATGGCACCACAAACTCATGTATGCACAGTCATTCCCTGACAGTCACCAAATGAGCTGCTAGAGTAGGAAATTTTGCTCAGACACTGCAAGAATTCAAAGAGGAAACCAAAAAGCTCTATGGACTTAATCAAGCAAAGAATTAAAGCAGACACAGCTACATACAGCTGAGGAGTTCCTCTGAACTCTATCCAGATGATGATATACATATGGCATTTTTTAATGTAGCTTGCTAGATTGAAACCATTTTTATTACTAGTTTCTAAAAACCCCAATCAAGATCCTTTGATTTATTTTAAACTAATTTCTCCCTAAAGCCATACTACTACTATACTCAGTCTGAGTCTATGATATAAAAACACCCAACAAATTGTATGTTAGTACTATCATTTTTATAAAGTTGTATAGAAACCAGGCAACTTACCAGCATAATCCTCTTAGCATAAAGAAGAAGAAATGAGAGAGAAAAAGAGAGAGAAAGAGTTAGGATTTAGTTTTCCTAGGTACAATGCCATGGCAAACCAAGCAAAATAAAATATGCATGTTTCTCTCAAAGACTGATTTGAATTAATGGAGAGGCACAGCACTCAGTTATTTTGTAATTAGTGTTTAAAAATAAATAGTTTTCTTTGAGAACTAGTAAAAAGAAAACTCCTCAACTATGTTACCACATCTTTGTGAAATAGTACAAATGAAAGAACTTTGGTAAAATATATATACATTTTTTAAACAATAATTAAAGTGTAACTAATTGGAAATGGTTTTCATTAAAGCCTGGCATGTTGTCTAAAAGAAAAAAAGAAAATTATAGTTTTCACTTGAGTACTAGGCAATCCATTAAAAACTCTTAGATAAAGCAATTGCTGCAAGAAGCTTGAGTGCAGTTTTGATTGTGGCAGTCAGTGACCAAACATACCCTTTGTATGAATTAGAAGAATTAGCTAGTCACCAGTGGAGAACAAGTTTCCTTACTTCTCAATCTTGAAGTGGTGAGTCACAGTTTTATCTTTCATTTTCCAGTTCACTTAAGACATGACTCAAAATTTATCTCGTTCTCTTCATCTCTATCTGCATTTTACAAACTGTTTTCTCAAAATGGGGGACTTCAAACAACTTGCAGAACCATTACTAAAGAGCCAAAATAAGGCATTTGCAAGCAGACATCAAATCAAAAGGGTTACACACATTAGCTGTTAAGTGCACAAAGCAAGTTAAGAGAGCAAAGGAGGTGTGCCAGCTTTCAGCACCAGCACTGCAAAACACTCATTTGATATCTGGTACATCAGTTTAGGCCACTGCCATTGGAAAGCTGATGGCACTAGAACTGGCTATGTGCCTATGTGATGTGAATTAAAACTTCCTCTTTGCAATCAGATTTCATCAGAGACCTCAAAAACAAGTCAGCAGATGACAGGCTGAAAAGATTTCCCTAAATCCAGTGCTTTGCCTTCTCAATGGTGTTGCAAAAGGGCAGGAGGCTGGAGGAAGATGGGCATTGCTCCACAGATTCTATACTGGTTGTTGCTGAAGCCCTGAAGGAGGCCTTTAAGGCTATATTTCCAGCCACAAGTCTGTTTTAATGCTTCCCTGCTACCACATGCAATAGATGTGGAACCATCAGACATGGGACAATGAGCAAGAGGAGGTTCAGTTGCTCCTCACACATGGTAAAACTGTGGTCTGGGTCATCAAATCTCTTTAGGTTTCTGCATAAAGTCTTAGTGGGCACATGCTATTTACAGCTGAGGAAAATAGGTTTTAAGACAGATTTATGAAGCTGACCTAGGTTTCAGCACTTTGAATTGCAAGTTGTTATTAATACTATGACAATATTTTTATTTATTCTTAGTTTTCAAAATATACCATGAAGATGCAGTTCATACCCATACTACATTTTCCAGTTGTTTACTACTTGACATTTTTACATTTGACTGAAGTTTAGGAATTGGTTTATAACTTGAAGCATCAGGACAAAATCAAATAACAGGGCAAGTTTAGGTATTCTTCTACGAGGACCATTACTACCCTCAAGCTCATCATTAGGTAACACTAGGTCCTTTTTCATCAAGAGAGCAGAAAATGCTACCTAGCCTATAATATAAACAACCACCAGCCCTCTTCTTCCACCCCCAGTATCAGCTGCCTCTTTATTAAATGTCTTCAGAAAGAGTCAGCTAATAGACCTCACAGTGCATTTCTGAATGCACTATTCAGAAGAGTATGCTCTCTTGCATTTCTAACTCTCATACAAACACAGAGCTATAGCATTCCAGTACCATTTATAAGCTTATTGATATGTCACACTCTTTCAGGACATGCTTTTGTGTATTAAAAACTACAGAAAAAATATAGAACCATGTATGAGTTCCCATTTCTGCTCCTTCCTCTAAAAAGAAAACTCAAATGTCTCAGAGGAACTTTCCTCCCAGCCCCTGAAATTCAATTAAAATGCTTAGAACCACAACTTCACACAAGAGACACACAGCAAAACTTCTGGTTTCCTACTCTATGCCTATAAGATAGAGGCTTGGAAGATACATCTACAACTTACTATGTCAGTTTACAGAAGTTTTTCATGGTATGTTACTAATTACTCTGTATTCAATGACACAATTATACAGATTAGCACACTGTTTTTAAATAATGTAAAAGCATACCTTCCTCTCAAACAAAATATTTAGGGTTAGCTGTCTGTATTTTTGCAAAGCATCCTCCACTGCTTCAGTAAAATCAAACAGAGGCTACAGTATATAGGAAAAACACTGTTCCACACAAATACATGGCATATAACAAGTTGTGCTATTTGAACAGCAGCCACAACCTGCCCCCATGAGAGCTCTTGTAAGATCAATGCTGGCAGTGAAAGCTGCTTTCATGTCTCTCTGATTGGGTTACCCACCCACCTCCTAGCTCCCTCAGCCACTCATCCCTTGCCCAAGTCCTGGGGTGAGAAACACCTTCCCAGTTGGAATATCAAGATAAATCAGAACAGGGGATAGGGTGATCCAGAGCCCATGAGTGTACCTTGAAAGGTGGGAGGAGAGAAGTCCACCTCACCTCTCAGAAGAAATCACCAAAGACCACAGCATCAGCTGTGCTGCTCACCAGAGCTATAAATGCTCCTCCAGCTCCAGCAAGCAACTGTGCAGACTTATCTCCTAGCCTGCTCTAGGTGCAAGTCTAGCTAAACATAACTAGAATGTGCCTAGCAAGAAAACAGCAGAAACGATGAGTCAATGCAAAAGTCACACAGTTTATTTTACCTTCCTTGAAAAATCAATCAATCTTAAAGCATAGTGAATTCAACTAATGCTAATTGAGAGAAGACTCAACTTGCAGGCACACTCACCCGGAAAAATCTGTAGTGAGAATACCATAATGAAATATGTATATTCGGCTGATGTGGCACAAGGTGAGGTATCCCATAGCTACGACAAAGGAGTACCTAAAAACACAACACACAGAACACAGTTACCAACACAAGTACCAACAAAAACCAGAATCACTCAAAATTGGGTTTGGCCTTGTTTAGGAGAGGAGTTTGATTTTTGCAGATTAGGTTGTTAACAAGTCTGAAGCTATGATACAAATCTGGCAGATATTTTCAAAGAGGACTGATGGTTTTGTGTACCCAGCTGAAACATTACAGAGGTCTCTCCTCACACTGCTGGTGGAAAAATAGAGAAGAATATATAACATCACTCTAAGTTGTGCATTTCAATTTCAGAGTTCCCAGTCTCACATATTATTTTGAAATTTCTGACTCAAGTATTTGAAACCAGATGATACTGTATGTGTGTCACTGAAGTTATCCACTGCCTTTTTTATCTGTAAATGTTATTTACACGTACAACTCTTCCTTATATCTACCACAAGCTAAAATCCTTCAAGTTTAAGATACTTTCTCTCTTCAGATTTTGTAAAAAGGCAGATAAAGACACATAGCCTAATCTTTTCAGCTCTACATGCAGAAAGATCCCTCTTTCCAGAAGCATTTTCTTAATTAAAACTTGACAAATTCACTCCCTAGTTTTCAAGATGATCACAAAATTATGTTAGGCAGAACAGTAGCATGACTCTTTTTATCTTAAGAGCTGAATCATCTGAAGACTGGAGGTGTTGCAGTATCTAGGTGGGGCAGATGCAGCCTTTCCTTCACCTAACTTCTCCCTGTATTCACCTGAGCAAGAAAAAGGACACTGGGATTGTAAGAAGCAGATGGATGTTTGGAAACAAGACTGACAAACAAAGCAAACTAGACAGTGCAACAGAGAGCTGGGACACCAGAATGAAAGGCTTGCATCACATGGATGTCCCCTGCCACATGGAGGACAGGATGGAAAGACCTACAGAGGAATGAGACTGTACATCTTGAACACCCTGAAGAGCTGAGTCGCAGGATGTGCAGCAGGCTGGTGGCACACACTGCCAAGCAGAATCTCCCAGAACCATGGGAGGATTGATCATGGTGGGGAGCTAAAGGTGAAATCAAACAAGAGGAACAGACACGAGACAACTGAAAATGAACCAGCCCTTTGTCAAATCATGGCTGGCTTTTAAAGGAATGAGTTTTTCCTCCCTGAGAACTAATTTAATAAACTGCAGTGTGAATGACAGTGATGGATCACAAGGCAACCTGCAGGTCACGTGGCCCACAGCAAACAGCTGAATGAAAGGCACACCAAGGGTATAAGAGATTCAAAGCAGAATTTATCTTATTTTATCTGGGTCAGGCACTCAGTCCAGCTTCAGCAAGGTCCTTGGGTTTCCACCCATCAACAGAGAACAGAAAACATCCTTGGAAAGTCAAGTCACACAGCTCAGATAGGTAACAGTGATAGGATGAAGCATCTAAAATAAGCCTCAATGCTTAAGTGTAAAGCACCTAGACTGAAAGAAGGGCAAAGCAGAGACAGAGATACTGAATTGCTGTTGCAGCTGGGAGCATTTCTGATGCTGGATTAGTTTGTCAATACATAGGACTTAAAGGCTGGCAGCCTCATCAGAGAGCAAACTAGCAGAAAATAACCAGAGAATGGAGCATGCAGGTAAAACTATGTCATTTATTTTATTTGTTCACTTCCACTTGTGTTTTAGGAGGAAAACAGCCAAGTCTTGGAGCCCCACTATGAAGGATCCAGTGCCCCTACAGGCCCAGCCTTTAAGGTGGCATTTTTCAAGCTTATTCTCAAGCAGCTGGAATACAGTTATTTTGCCAAAATTAATAATGTGGATGTACTTTGAGTCACACAGCTATGGCTAATGGAATACAGCAGAAAAGTCCTAAGCCAATCCTCCCAGCTGAAAGGTTTTTCAGTATGTTGGATTGCTATTTCACATTGACTCAACTCCACACATGACTATTTCACAGCGGTGGGTGACATCACATGAACTACCTTAATTTGTGTTGCAGTACAGAGCTATTTTTCCCATTGTGACTAATTGGCTAAAACAGTAAGAGTGAGGGTGTTTTCTCTAGAAACTTCCCCTTTCCCCTACCACCACCTCAACTTTTCTAGAATGACATAGGTTTTGGATTATTTCCTCTGTAGACCTGGTTCCTCTGATCTACAAACAGTAACTGCAGGGCAGGGACAATGACCAGAAGACAAGGAATGCACATTTTTAGCACCTTTTCCTTCTGGTCTCTGGATGGCATTTCTTTCATAAGCATTGTCCAACCACACTTTTAAAAACTATTAATTACTTCTGGATTTCCAGGCTTTGCACTCTTTGAGGGGATGGAAAAACACATCCTTGATTAATAGCTATCTTGCTGCTGCAAAATGTTAGTGACTGCTACAGACAGGCTATTGTTTATAGTTCACATTTCTAAACAATTCTAGAGAAATAATAAGTGATAGTTAACACTTGCAGATAAGAGATGGGTCACCTCAGGAAGTGACAAAGAGGAAGGGGAGATGATTATCTGAGCATCAGAACCTCAGACAGCCTTGGCCCTGAACACAAGTGAAGGACAAGTTTTCATTCCCAAGCCCAGGCTAACATGGATGTGAGCATTCAGCAGCAGCTACACAAACAGCCACACAGTATAGAGACAGAAACAAAAAGGTTTACAAATAAAAATTCCTATTTGTGGAGATTGATGGGAAGCAAATGACTTCACCTACACAATTTTAAAGAATCCCACGTGCTGAACTCTAACATAGAGTGTGACACCCACACAAGAAGGCACAGTGACTGAGCAGAGAAGTTAGAATCATAGAACATAGAACAGTAACAGCTGGAAGAGACCTTGAGGATCATCGAGTCCAGCCTTTGGATTCAACCTGCTAAATGATGCCTCCCAATGCAACATCCACCCATCTCTTAAACACCTCCAGGGATGGTGACTCCAGCACCTCCCTGGGCAGCCTGTTCCAATGGCTGACAACCCTTTCAGCAAAGAAATTCCTCCTAATATCTAGCCTGAACCTCCCCTGGTGCAATTTACATCCATTTCCCCTTGTCCTATCACTCTCCACTAGGGAGAACAGACCAAAAAAACCGTTCTTCACATGAACCTCCCCTCAGTCAGTGAAGGAGCCAGATATAACTACCATGCAGTTTTAATTTTCATATGAAATCACTTTTTGACTTTTGGCCAGGAAGTCACTCCTTTGATAAAGCACTTTAGGAATCTTAGGTGTCTTCCTTCCTTTGAGACATCTGTATATGGAAAAGAAAGATGCCATGGTGGAGAACTTCTCATGATGATGCCATAAACTTCTGCTTCAAAGAAAGCAATGACATTTCTCATACTTTCTACATTTTCAAGCTCAAGGCCCAGTACCAAATGCAAAACTTAGTTTCATAGATCACTAAGTTATGCTGCCACAGTGACCTTATTTGAACTACCTAACCCAAGGATAAGTGGAAAATACCTAAAGGCCAAACAGCAAGGAGGAAAACACATTAAAAAGAATTACTGAGTGATCCTCAAGGACACAAGAACAAGGATAATATGACTTCATTACGTTTAAGAAACCAGAAGTTTGGGCATAAATTATTAAATCTGCAAAAGCCAACTTTTGAGGCCAG
The DNA here is from genome assembly GCA_013396975.1 of Bucco capensis. Classification (NCBI taxonomy): domain Eukaryota; kingdom Metazoa; phylum Chordata; class Aves; order Piciformes; family Bucconidae; genus Bucco; species Bucco capensis. Next base: position 107,546 of record VWZO01020496.1, on the reverse strand, counting down.
CAATTTCACAGAGAAATGCAATATATCAATGCAAAAACCACATATTGAAATTACAGTTGCTTCTGTAACTGAGTGAACAAAGCTCCTGCAAGTAACTGGGAAGGAAAAGCAGGAAAGAACAGAAGGTAGTCCTAAAAAAACCCTCATCCTTCTCCAAAAAAGGAGAGAAGTTGTCAGAGGGGCAGCCCCAGACTTGCAGCCACATCAGCTCACCTGTGGATGTTGGGAATACTCGCCATATTCATAATGCCATAGTTCATCATCACCAGGACAAAAAGATGAATGGAATACCTTGAAGACAACAAAGTGAGTATTTAGGTAATTTCAACATGGCCCAGAAGGGCTGGCAGGGAATATTTTTCCATGCAAATGAGACAAGTATAATGTCATGTTTATATCCTGATTATCCAACATGGATTAATACTTATTGACATTGTCAGTGTGTTTCACCAAGAGAAAGAGCAGCCTGGCTCAAAGTGCACATTCAAACTGGACCCATCTTCTCCAAAAGCAGTATCTTCACAGCAGTCTAGTGTGGCTTTAACTTCCAGAACAAACATCACAGATTAAACATTTCCCTTGCAAATACTTTCATGGTTCATTTACTTCGATGGTTTGGGATGGTTATGCTGGTTAGGAAATTCATTTTCTTTTTTTAAGATAACATGGAAGGTGCCTTAGGACTAAAGAGACGTAAATCCAGAAAAGCTGATATGAAGTTTAAAAATATTTTTACCCAATCCTTGTCTACATGGTGACTAAATACTCACCACCCAAAGCAGAAGACAGCAAAGTATATTCCAAAGAGTGTGGCAAATGCATGGCGAACAGCAGAGCTGGCATGACTGGGACCCAAGTAAATACGAAACCAAAATGCAGCCAGGAGTGCAAACAGTTGACAGGCTACAAAATTGATCTGTAAAAGACAAACAAAACAAAAACCGGTTGTGATTCTTGGAGGAGGGGGCTAAGGGAGGGAAGGACTCTCTCCATTCTCAGAACAATAAGAGTGTGGAGTCAGGAAAAGGTCAGAGGGAAAGTGAGAGTGATGAATCTTTTTTTCTCATCATTCTTGCTTGTGAGCCCAAGTGGTAACTTTCCTTGACCAACCACACAAGGGATTAAGCAAGCATGTGGCCACCCAAAAACTCAGACAAGAGGAAGGGCAGGCTCCAGGCACCCTGTGGTTCTCACTCTCCCCACGGCANCCACAGGAGACCCCAAGTGATTTTCAGACTGTGCCTGACGGCAGGGCTCTACTGTGCTGCCAACAGCACTGGCACACCAGCCCAACCCAGGTGCAAGGGACATCACACTTCTGAGTCATCTTGGGATGGGAGGCAGAGGCCAGGAAGCAGACACTCAGAAGCATTGCCCTGCTGCCTGATTTTCTCCACAAAGCCGAAAAACAAGGACAAAGTCAACAACCTTGATGTGATGATGTTTGATGTTACACACGCAATACCTAGACAGCCTTCTTAGCTGAAATGCTCTACTCCACAGTAACCTCCAAGCAGGCATTTCAACTTAACTTTTTTTTTTTGCAGTTCAGGAGTTTAAAGAAAACAACATTGCTCTACTATCATGCAGACAGCTAAAGGAAAATGCTTCTCAGTTGTTCTTTGGCCACTGCATGTCTCTAGAGAGCATGGGAAGCAGTTTGGCCCCACTGATAGGAGGTAAAAATGGCAGTGGGAGTACAGGACAAGTAAGTATATGTGAAAGGCAGGCAGTCCATGATGTGAAGCTACTCCTATCAGGCACAAGGTAAAAGCTTCAGTGTCCTCAGAGCAAAATCAACACCAAGCTGCCTTCTCAAGTCACCTTCTCTTTGACTTCTCAGTTCTCCACAAAAAACCCAGAAGTCAGAAGAGCAAAAGAGCTCAGGAGGTGTCTCTAAGAAAGCAATACAACATTAGGATACAGCAGCCACTAAGATCACACTGGACCCTAGAGAGCTGTAGTTCAATTCATTTATTCAGCTGCTGTCATTTATTTTTTAATACAACCCCCCCCCAAAAAAAAGAAATAAACACCAAAACAAAACAAACAAAAAAAACCACAAAAAAACCAAACAAAAAAAAACCAAAGCAAAACAACAACAACAAAAACAACACCCTGTGCTTTCCAGCAGCCTCATCCTAGACTGAGCAAACCTAAATAGGCTGCAACATTTAAGCAATCACTTGGCTTAGAGGATTATCCAAAGCTATCAAGCTATCAGTTCAGGACAGGATAATATATCTCACTCGGAAATGCTCTGCCATGCTGGCTGTGCAGAGGTGATTGGATTCAGCCAGGCTTCCTGTCAAAAACATTTACAGTGTGTTTAACAAGACACTACAGCCCCAAATTGCTTTTATTCTGGTGGGCTATATCCAACATGGTGCTGTTCAAGCAAATGTTTTTCTTAAAGGCTACATTGCTGCAGTCCCTTTATGTTAGTGATGCAGGCAGCCAAGCAATAGAATAATGCAATAATTTAAATAGTTAAATATTGTGAATTTTAGTTCTTTGGAGCACAGACAATATCAATTTATTTCTTGTTCATGTAAGCAATCAGCAGTTAAAGCAGACAGCATCGTAGAACTATACCCAAAAGCAAGTAATTAGCAATGTCTTATTACGACAATACTTTACATTTTATTTACATAAGACAATTGTTATTTTCTGTGCAAGATGTAAAAAGTAACACAACAAAATTGCACTGGTTTCACAAAACCCAGATGCTCTAGTACAAACCCAAACTCTCATCTGGTCTGTTACCATACAGTTACACACTAACTACTGCTTCCCTTCCTTCCACAGCCAGAGGTACAGCAGAAATAGTTGAAGAGAGGACATCACGTACAGGGCTGCTCTGGTTGAGGTCCTTTCTACTCAAGTTCCTAAGACTGATGGATGCCAATTCATCAATGACAATTCAGTGATCCTTACTACCTCAGCCTGCTTCCACTTAGGGTCATACTGGTACATCCATTGCAGCTCAATTTTATGTCACACAAAGCCTCTGTGATTCAATATAAAGAAAGAAAGTGCAGAGATTCCAAGAAACCTGATGTGGCTGATTGTTCAAAAGACAATATACTTTTCTGTGCAGGGTCACTCAAGTAAGCTTCACACCAGCAAAAACCATCAAGATAAGCTAGAGTTTGCTTTTTACTTTTATCCAGTTCTTGAATGTTCAATTTGAGATGTTAAAGATTCTGGAACTTCAGAGGTTCACACATAGAGCAAAAAAGAAAGTCCAAGATCCCATGGGAGACACACTTGTAATAGTATTTACATAGCTAGGGCAGGTAACCACAGCAAGAGGAGCAAGCAAGCAGCAGAAAGTCCATCACAAGCTAACAGACAGCATAAGGCAGCACAGCAGCCTTGCATACATTTGCTGTTCCTTGCCTGCTTTAGCAGTTCTTCTGAGCACATTACCTGTGCTACTTGGATTCAAGTCAGCATGGGTATATCAACTGTGCCACTATCACACCTCTGTTTTATTGTGCAGATTAACCAAGACTATTTCATCTTTGTGCTGATGTTGTAGGAGTTGGGGTAAATGCTTTTATCAGTACAAAAGGAAAAGTACATGCTAGCTTTATGTTTCAATGAGCTTTCAATTTATAAGAGTTGGTTCTGCTGAGCAACTAAACATCACAGGTCCAATGTACTCAGCAAGCAATAATCTCAAATACAGATATGAGTTTTAAAGAAATCCAAATATTAATTTTCCTTTTCCAGGTCCATAAGTGACAGTGATGATGTCAGAGAGATACAAACACCCACTAGGGATTCCTGAGTGCCATTTGAACATTATGTGACCTACCACAATGAGCACAATGCTTTGCTTGGGAGATCAACTCTCAGATACAAAAAAAAAATGCAGTCTGAAATGAGAAAGAGAAGACTTTTGCTCACAGGCTGAGAACATTCATGCCTTTGCCCTCCCTTCTCACTGCAACAACCACAGCTCTTCAGCAACTTCCCAGGTTCCTCTACCCCCAATGGCCATGTTTTTGTGACAGACAGCACTGCCTCCAAATACAATGCACTGCATTTATTTTACTTTGTTTACTGTTACAGCTTTCAGGTTTGTGGGTTTTTTTCACATGTATATTTACATGCACATTACAAACCATACTTCAAGAATTCATCAGCAGATGGATTGGGAGAGGGATACCAATGAACAAGAAAGTCAGGTAAAGACAACAATTACTGATAAAACCATGCTGACATACATGAGGTGTTTGGTACCTGTTGGACAAACCCATTGGGGAATAGTATTGGTGAATACTTCTTGTGTTCTCTACTTATAAGCCTGCTCTTAGAATCTGAGTGCACTGACATGACCTCTGATTTCTTTGGGGTTCAGTCAGACTTCACCATGCAGATCTCACTGCACATTCTAGCACATAGTTTACTGCAAGACTAACTTTTAGAGGTAGTAAACAATTGCAGAATACTTCCACAGATCAATCCCTTCTGAGTTTACCTGAGTCAACACTGCAAGTGTGGATAAACCAGGCCAAATCTTTTCTTAACCATAACCTGGCAGAAAGAGAGGGAGGGAGGATGGTTGTTTCTTAGGCTTGGGGTATGTAAGACAAATGTCAAGACACCAGTAAAACCAGAAAGCTCCTTTCCAAGTGCTGAGAAAACTTTTTCTGCCTGGCAGGCTGAACTCCATGTTTAAAACTGAGGACTAACTTTGGTACCAGACCAGATCTAACCTGTTCTCCATAAAATAATAGAGGCATACAACAGCTTTTCATATGACTACCACCTTTGTTTAGTTATTTATATGTAACACTTCAAAACACATGCAGCATTCACATGCACACACATAAAGACTGCCAGTTTATCTGATAGTGACTTTACTGCATTCCATTTAATATGCATTTGATTCCTCACTCTACAGATTTAAGGTACCTAAGTAAACAGATCTCTAAGATTTTAAGAAATGTTAAACTGCACCACAAGTGAAGTAATAGTCACACTTTCCTCTTCTTCCCTTCCCAAAGGGGAAAGGATTCATATTATTCTTGGTTATTTCCACTGTTGCTAAAAACATTTTGTAAACAGTAAATTGAGGACTTCTGAACATTGATGAATGTTGTCCACACAAAAATAACACAGGAATAGGAAAGAAATTATACAGGAATTAACCCTTCTCATTCTGACCCACCTTTATAAGTCATTTAAGTCATGTTTTTAGCTAGTCACATCTATTCAGTGTTGCCATCAGTTTATTGTTTTTACATGTTTTCAACTTTACTAGCAGAAAAGAAACACCTTTGCTTGTTGAAGTCATGCTCTAGGGAGTAAGAGGGAGTAAAATCAGGAATTGAAGCAGATGACATGTTGCCAAAACGAGATACTATCTTCCTTTCATCTGCAATGGTTAAACACTGGAAGACAGAAAGGCAGTCTCATCCCAGTATCCCACACTGACATCTGGAAGACTTGTATCTGAGTCACAGCCAGCTGAAGACAGCCTTGCAATACAGAAACAAGATATTTGCACTTTTGGAGAGAGAGAAAATCTGGAACAGCTCCAGCCCAACCAGTTATTGTTGTCTGGTTAAGGAATTCTTTAGGATCTAACAGTCTCGACTGTAAAGGATCAGATGGATCCAGAGCACATCAACACCAGGTATGAAGGACAAGTAAAAACAGACTGTAGCTCCACCCTTTACCCATTCCAAGTCTGGAGTAACAATAACTCAAAGTGATGTTTACACTGCAAATGTGAGTTTTATACAAAGCTAGCAATCAGGTCAAACCAACTGACTGAGCATCGATGATACTAGCACAAGACTAACCAAATACAATGGCTTCAAGATCCCCCTATACTATTATGCCAAAGCAAAGCCCTCAAAGTACCTAAAAGCTTAGTTCCATTAGCCTCAAGCCTTCGCACTTTCTCCCATTTCAAAAGGGTGTAATCAACTTGGAAAATGTTGGCCTAGTACTGTAGGAAGGGGAAACATGAACCCCTAGCCATGTGGAGTCACCTTTTCAGTCATCTCCACCCACAGGCAGTTGGGAAATCATCTCTTCAACATACTAACCATAAAACATTTGCTCTGTCTTTTACTAGGTCCCATCAACCATCTGCAAGTGGACACTTTCAAGGGCAACAGCCAGCTGGCAAGTCACAACATAAAAGTTCCAAATATCTGGCATTAAATACACATCTCTCAAAATCAAAGAATCATAGAATCATCACAGTTGGAATGCACCTTCAAGATTATCAAGTCCAACTGATAGCCCTACATTACTGCTATCCCTAAGCCATCCCCCAAAGTGCATTTGGAAGACATGAGCCCATTGCCAATAATGGAGTGAGAACAATTATCACCTTTTGTTCTGGGAACAAACTGGCTCCCTGGTGGAAGTTGAAAAAAAAAACAACAAAACAACCAAACAAAAAAACCCAAGCAAAAACACAGCAAATTCCTCTAACAGGAAAGCCATGGAGCCATAGTGCATTTCCAAAAGGAGACATGTAAATGTGTTACTTGCTGCACTGGAAAATGACTGAAAAAAACCCACGAAAATCTTACATGGAGAAAGTGGAAAGTGTTCTTCCTAGTGAGAAGTTCTACAGATGGGGAATAAAAAATAAAAATGAGACCAAGCCTGGTTTTATCACCTTCCACCAAATCATCACAGATAGCATTGGTCACTGCTTAGTGTGGTTCAGGGTAGGCTCCTAATGACCCACTTTAGGAAGTTTCAATTCCTCTCATCCCACAAGCCTTGCATCTCCAAATCTCCCTATTTAAAGAAGTTGTAACAGACATTTGAAGATTAACAGATCCCATTCTAGGATGAGATAATAAATAAGATGAAGCATGTAGTTTGTTATTTTAGGACTTTTAACATTTCCTTGTAGTTAAGTATCAAGAAGAAAAATCCTGCATTCTGTTTTGACCACAATAATACTTTGCTTTTTCTTTACTACTTTTTTCCTCCCTTATACTAGCAGAAAAACTGATCTCACTTTCCAAAAAATCTAGGAGGATGTAACAAATTGACCACACAGTTTTCTCCAAACACTAAATGGCAATTAACTCCATGACCCAAATTGGACAGCCCTCTGTGTAAGGAAAATTCCAATTAATCCTAGAATTCATTCACTGTGGAAATCACTATGAGAAATTACACTGTTATCACTGGTTGGATGACAAGGTGCTGATGTGACCCCCACCACACACAACCTTTGGACAAAAAGCAGGCAAGTTGCACATTCATAAATGTTCACAGACAGAGGTGCGTGTATTATGGCTTGACCAGGCTGCCAGAATATTCCCAGCTAGCATGCACTTCCATGCCCACTCCAGTGTGCAGCAGACGATGCAGACTATCCTCAGATTATATAAATATCACAGAAGATACCTCAACTTCTACCCCAGGCCTTGTGCTTACCAGTCAAATGAGAGAATAAGGCTTTAAATTCACATTTCATCTGCTGAACAGAAAGTACACAAACAGAGGCCTCTCATGGTGGCTCAGCATAAAGATGAAGTTGTAGCCTGTGGTCAAGATACTCTGCATTTGTTGCTATCTACTAATGAACTACTGAGCATTAGTTTAGGAGGCTGCTACTTCATCTGGTGAACTAGAATTTCTCCTCTATTCCCTAAATTACCCCAGATCACAGAATCACAGCAAGGTTAGAGTTGGAAGGGGCCTTTAAAGGTCATCTAGTCCAGTAAGCAGGGACACCTATAACTAGATCAGGTTGCTCACAGCCTTGTCCAGCCTAACTTTGAACGTGTTTCCAGGGATGGGGCATCCATCATCTCTCTGGGCAACCTGTGCCAGTGTTTCATCACTCCCACTGTAAAAAAATTCATCCTTATATCTAGTCTAAATTCCTTTAGAATAAAGCCATTACACTTTGTCCTGTCCCAACAGGCCTTGCTAGAAAGATTGTTTCCATCTTTCTTATAGGCTCCCTTTAAGTACTGAAAGGCTGCAATAAGGTCTCTCTGGAGCCTTCTCTTCTCCAGGAGAGGTGTTCCAACCCTGTGATCATTTTTGTGGCCCTCCTCTGGACCCCTTCATGCCTTTCTTATGCTGAGGACTCCAAAGCTGGATGCAGTACTCCATCCAGGTGAGGTCTTACCACTGCAGAGTAGAGAGGCTGAATCTCCTCCCTCAACCTGCTGGCCATGCTTCTTTGGATGCAGCTCAGGATTTGTTTGGTATTCTGTGCTGTGAGCATACCTTGTCAGCTCATGTCAAGCTTTTCATCCAACACTACCCCCAGGTCCTTCTCTGCAGGGCTGCTCTCAATCACATCATCTCCCAACCTGTATTGATATTGAGGACTGCCCTGACCCAGGTGCAGGACCTTGCATTTGGCCTTGTTGAAACTCATGAGGTTCTCATACAGGCCCTCTTGTCAAGCTTGTCTAGGTCCCTCTGGATAGATTCCCATCCCTCAAGTCTGTCAACTGTACCACTCAGCTTGGTGTCATCTGCAAACTGGTTTAGGGTACACTCAACCCCACTGTCAATGTTGATGATGAAGATATTAAACAAACTCACACTAGTACAGACCCTTGAGGGACACCACTTGTCACTGATCTCCATCTGGACATCTAGCCATTGACCACTATCCTCTGGACGCAACCACTCAACCAATTCATTATCCATTGAAAAGCCCACCCAGCAAATCCATATCTCTCCAATTTACAGAGAAGAATGTCATGGGAAACCATGTGAAAGATCTTGCACAAGTCCAGATAGATGACATCTGCAGCTCTTCCCTTGTCCATTGACTTAGTCACTCCATCACAGAAGGTCACTAGATTGGTCAGGCAGGACTTGGCCTTGCTGAAGCCATGCTAACTGTCTCAAATCACCTCCTTACCCTCCATATACCTTAGCATATCTTCTAGGAGGATCTATTCCTTGATCTTCCTAGCCATAGAGGTGAGGCTGACACGTCAGTAGTTTCCAGGATGCTCCTTGCTATCCTTTTTAAAAATGAGTGCAATATTTTCCTTTTTCCAATCATCAGGCACTTCACCTGACTGCCAGAACTTTTCAAATATCATTGAGAGTGGCTTGGCAATGATATTTGAAAAAGATCACCAAATAGTCTTTTCAGTATTTGGAAAAACATAAGGAACCTTGTTAACAGAAACTCCTGACATCAACAGCAACTCCTCCTCAAGTCAAAAGACTATTGTAGAGTCCAACAGTGCTTGGGTAGCATTTTGGAAAGTGGATGCCATAATAAAAATTCCACTTTGCCAGAGATCAATCCCATCTTCCAGGATGATGTCTTCCTTGTAAAAAACTACAGGAGTGCAATAGCTTGTTTTCTCTGTTTAAGAGATTATTTTGCACATACAACCAAAGACAGTATGTTTAAGTTCACTTTACTGGAGACATTTGTACTTTGATGTTGAAAAATAGACCTGCTGTTATGATAGCATTTCATAATATCCAAATTGTGATATTTAAAATGGGTGTGTTAAGAAAGAGAGATGGAATATTCTTTAAGCAGACCATCTCAAAGATATCTGATACTTTCTGAAATTTTTCAAAATATTTTCATCTTCCAGACTATTTTTATGAACTGTAAGGACAAATATTCTCTACAGAGATATTAACTCTACACAGGGAGGTGACAAACACTCCCAAAAAAGAGGGCGATATCACAGAAACCATGGCAAGTCTCCTGCTGCTGGAATTTTGACTTAGGTTTCCAGGAAGGAAAAGTATTCCTGTAACATCATCTGTGCAGCTCCCCTTATTGCCCAGAACCCACTGCACCAAGAGCCAGCACAAACAGACATTTGTGAAGAAATCAGAATTGACTGTCACTTGCAAGATGCTGCATTTTCTGTCTACAGCCAGGCATTGTGAATTGCAAACAGCACAGATCACTGTGCTGGGGAAGCATCCCTTGACACTGGGGAAATACTGGTATGACTACTGAAAAGGTGCATCTCCAGTATTGTGCTAAACCAAACCATTTCTCTGCCTTTGGGTTGCAGGAGTCCTGTGGAAGATTTTGAGGGGGCAAAAGCAAAGGTTTGAAAACAGAATTTCTCTTACGGCAGGGAGAGACTAACATATATGCAGGACTAATTTAAGATTATTGTGGTCTTCAGAAGCAGCACTTAGTTCTCATTGCCATGGCTTTTTTGTTGCTGTTGCATGCAGAATACAAAGTTGGTAAAGTAGAATATGCCAAACTGACAGTATTTTGGCCTGGTATAGTGTTTGCCTGGGTAAATTCTGCTGTTTTCCTACTGACAGGGTCAAGTATCCTTCCATGATTTTGACTATAAATTTGAAACAGATGTTCTTTCTGGATTACCTCTATGAAGCCACTAGGAGAATAATCACTAGCAGGAGACACAAATATAGCTACAGAACAGATTAAACCCTTAGTCATCAGAACTTTAAATTCAAAAGAAAAAAAAAGTCAAAAGTAGAATTGAGAAGTCAAATCTACATCGTAATACTAAGTCATACACCCATACATTTACCTTCGATGGCTGATAAATTTTAGCTGTGGACCTGATCCAAACACAGCTTCAGCTTGCTGTCAACAGCTCTTACATTGAACTGTAATGACTGTATGTTGAACAGATGTTTCAGTAGTGATCATTTATGTACAGCAATGTTCTGCCAGTACCTGTAACTCAGTAATTACTGTTCTCTCAGGGACTAACGCCAAAACATGGCATGATGAAATTCCCTTGTACTTGAGATAGCCAGCACTCATACCTACTTGTAACAGAAGCAGAAGTAAAATCAAACAAGCTGGAGCCTTTAGCTCTTCAAGTGGTTGGTGGTTTTTTTTACATCAGAATGCCTTCAGGTTTTTAGGAGAGCTCCTCATGTCTTCAGACTACTCAGCAGTGAGGTAGCACACTAAACACAGTACCTTTAGCCCAGAAAGAGTACTTGAAAGAGAGTAACTTGACATATCTCTGTGCAGATATAGTATCACATGGCAGACACGTCTAAAAGCAGGACTACAGCCAGCAGGTTTGAGTATAAAGGATATCTTAATAAGAAAAGGAAAAAGAGTGAAATGTCGTTAAACCAAAACACCACAAACAAAACATCTGGACTACCAGCCTTGCTTTTCCAAAGGCTTCCACAGGAAGTAGGAAGTCACTAAGATAACATCTTGTACTGCCTACGCTCCTTGCTTATGCATAGGTTCATATTGATGCAGAGGGAACAGTCTGAGCTTATCATCACATTGCTCCATCACTCCTGTTCTTCTCACAGGATCCACTCAGAAGATCCAGTTTAAGTGTATGTATAGTTAGAAGAAAGATGTTCAAGTGAAAATGAACAGAAACAAGCAAAACAACAACTCCAGGACAGTGAAATACAACAAAATAGAGACGTAAGTGCCTGCAAAACCTCCTCTCAAAGTCCCTAGAGCTCTAGAAACCTTCCTTGGCAGGACCACCACAGCACTGCTTTGTCACCTGTAGGGCTCAGGCAACTAACTGGAGCTTGGACCCTTAGTTTTCATATTTATATAAATAAACCAGTTAGCCATCTTCTTCTCAAAAATGAATTCTTGGATAATAGATATTGTTCCCAACTGGTCTTTACAGACCTGATAAGTGCTCCCCAAACCCCAATGATTTTCACAAAACCTCTCAAGAGCATTGCCTAGTCTCTGATTCCCATCACCTCATCCACCACAGACAGTGGGTCAGCAACAAAAAAGCAGCAGAACCAAGACAGGTTTCACTAGGCATGATCCAGCTCAAGTTCACCAGTCTCAAGCACCAACTCCTCCAGAGATTTCAGTTTGGTTTCTACCTTTGTATTCTTCAACTACCTTCACAGCAGCAGTAGTGAGTAGCATCAACTCGTATCTGCATTTTCCCCCCAGGTTTAAAACTTTAAACACATTCAAGCACATTTTCACTTTGTCTATGTAACTGACATAAGTACATGGTTGATTTATTCAAAACACAAAGAAGGAAGACAATACAGACATAGGTATGAATACCCAGGCACCCTGCTGGCACATCTTGCTGTGGCTTCAATGTAGATTATATTCCTAAAATACCAATGGGAGTTGCATGAATGTAGGAATGGCAGGATCCTAATGGCAATGTTTCTAATCTCTCAAGTCAGAGGCACACTTTAACTTTCAGGCCAGATGAAACCCTTGCACCTGCACATATTCACTAATTTAAAAATAAAACAGCAGCCTTAAAGTGCAATCCTTCACTAGAATGGGAACTGGCACATCTGAAATAACTTGCCCCACTATTGCTGTTGCAATGTCTGTGCAATTCTATTTTCACATCCTTTTCTATAGAAAAACATATCAGTGGTCTTTAAGAACAAACATCAATACAAACAGAGCAGTTTAGTTCACATTATTGCAGGGACATCCCAGTAAGTGCACACAACAAAAAGAAACAAACATCAGTAAGGGGAAAAAAGGACCAAGTTCACAGGTTACTCTAAACTAGAAGAAAGCTGGGCTTTTCTTCCCCACTGTAGAAACTGTCAGCACTGTGTTAAGTTTAGGCACATTATCCTTGGCATTAAGTAGCTTGATCAAAGACTAAACCTTTCAGACATGCAATGGTATTATATAAGAATTTAATTTATTTATTAGGCCACTACACATTGAAAATCTGGAACATCCTGTACTTAAATACTCAATCTGGCTCATAGAAACTTAAATTAAGGACACTGTAAAAATTAGTCCATTAGAACATACTTTAAAAATTTATGCAAGGACTTTGCTAGAGGAAGGGGTAGAATTTATCAGTCCTAACACTGATGTTGATACTTGAGCTAGTCCATCTAAATGTCTTTTACTGGCAGTGGGGAAAAAAGGTAATTCTAGGTTGCAACTAATCAAATCATAAACCACAAGTCTGAAACAGATAGTTCTGCTGTGAAAGTAATCTACATGAGAAAGTTTAGATGTAGAAATGTACACTTCAGACTTACAGAGATGAGCAGTAGCCATATTACACACTGACAGCAGCAAAATCTCTGTGGACGATGAAACTAGATTTCCCTTTAGATGTAAGAGATGAAATTGTCAAAAATGACCTGCAGTTCCTGGTGTTCCACTTCTTGGTTTACCACTTAAAGACACTGAAAAGTATCACATTCCTGAAGTTAGTATTCTGCAGTAAACTAAGCCTACTTTGAGTGCCTGAAATAGAGCTGAGGGTGTGGGCAAGAAAGAAAAAAAGTGCATTTCTGAAAACATTACTAATATATAGAATCATAGAATCATAGAATCATAGAATCATAGAATCATAGAATCATAGAACGGCCAGGTTGGAAGGGACCCTAAAGATCATCTAGTTCCAACCTCCCCACACTGAGCAGGGATGCCAATCACTAGCCCAGGTCACCCNTTTGACTTATTAAACTTCATTTTATTCTCTTGGGCCCACACTTCAAGTTTTTCCAGATCCCTCTGGATGGCATCCTGCCCTTCTGGCCTATCAACCACACCACTTAGCTTCGTGCCATCCGCAAACTTGCTGAGGGTGCATGTGATATCTATGTCCAGGTCGTTAATGAAGATGTTGAAGAGCACATAGATATATCTACTGCCAGGTATGTGTGGAAAGGTTCTAGAGTAACCATGCTCCTATACAATGGGTGTTGTCAAATGCTTCTGCAAGCAGATGCTGCAAACCTGAGTTGTTCCTGTCCTCTTCCTTGTGTAAGCAGTTTTGCATCTCTGAAACTCCCAGTAACAGCACTTGCAGAAGAGACCAAAATCCTTCTGAATGACAAAGAAAATGCTTTTGGTTGAGCTTCATAACATCCCTGCAAGACATATCCACATGGAGAGGTGAAGATCTATGTCTTTTCTGCCCATGCCTCAAGCTAGTGAAATATGGGGCACAGATCTCAAGGTGCCACCAAAGCCTTTCCAACACTGCAGAGGCACAGAATTTGCTAAAAGAGGTATAGAAAATATTCCCACCTACATTTTAACATTGAAGCCCCTCACAGGCAGAATAGGATACACAAAGATTTTTGTGAAGCCATCAGTAAGGGCACCAGGGAATATCTGAAGTGAATCTACTCAGATTTTTGTTGTTGTAGAGTGAATTGTCAGTCAGCTCAACCTATGTGGATGCACAACTGATTTTTTCATAAGAGAAGAAAAAGAAACATGGCAGAAAAAGGAGGGAATATATGCAGAATCACCTTTTTTAGTGGTCAACTCTCAGAATCATTTATTTGACTGGGAAAAATCACCCTCTCAGTTCATATTTTGGCAATTATCTTTGCAAACATAACAGTTAGTAACTCATTCTCTCTCTTTCCATAAACAATGAAAACTTTATTGCTTGCAAAGTTCCCCATTTACACCATGGCCCTTGATTCTGCTGGCAAGCACATTTTTAGATAGCTTTTTTCCTTCTTTTTTTAGACTATTTCAAAGAGCTGGGGTTTTTTTCCAATTCAAGCACAAATATCTTTGTTTCATTCTTTTGCCATAACAGTGACTGTGTAGAATTAGCAAGCCTCTGTAACTGCCAACTTTAGATACTCACTTTCACAGTCATGAGATTTCACAGTCATAAAGTATTGTTCTACAGTTTAAAAGTAAAATTGTTGTTCTCTGCTGTTTAATATAAGATATGTTTATCTAACCTTCATTCATGTGGGCTGCAGACTTATTTTTAATCCCTTCAAAACTGTGGCAGGAAGAGAGGCTACCAATAAACCATGTACAGTGACAATATCCTGTTGTGGCTGGTTTCTCCTTCCTTATTTCTGCTCAGAATTTGCAGCACGTTCACTTCATGCTCATTTATTTTGAACCACGCAAGAAGACAAGAACATAGCCCCAGCTGTTCAGTTATGCCTGTTCTACAAGCACCTTACATCTACAGCAAATATCTCTGGAAGCTGAACTTTGGAGCATGTCTAATTTTAGGCACTCAACTTCAGCCTCTATTGAAAACAAGGAACTTGGAGATGACAAGCGCTCAGGACTCAGCACAAGTCAAACATCTCAACTGTCACTAAACTAAAATATCTGGAAATCATTAGTACCCTTCAAAAAAAATCATGTTCTGAATGAATTCCAACCACATCAAAAAAAGAAAAAAGAAAAAAAAAGAAAAAGTATTTCCTAGTTTTCAAACTTAGCAACCAAATCAAAACAAAAACTAACAGGAAAACACACAGCATGAAGAAGTGTCAGTTAGTAAATATGCAGAAAGAAATCTAAAGTAAACAATTTGAAAAAGAGATAACTGGATTTTGCTATAAATTAATTTCATTTGCACTATACTATATTTGAGGAAGAAAGATTTCATTTTCTTGCCTCATTAAAATCATGTTGCCTGCCTTATATATTCCTTATTAGAGTTCCCTACTTCTATTTGCATACAGTACATTAGAACTTTGGGTTGTAACACTGATATTTTCCAAAGATAACTGCCATATCAGGAGGAAAAAAAAATCCACCCACGTTTGTATTATTTAACTTCAGTATTATATTTTTTCCCCAGGCGTATTCTTGCCACACATATGAGTCAGCAATAGCAGAAACTTTAACTTGCTTTCCTTTAAAAATGACAGCAATCGTTAGGCAACAGCAATAAGCCTGATTTTTTTACCCTTTAACAGCTTGGGGAAAAAAAAAAAGAAAAGAATGTTCTTAAATTTTAGAATGATTACAGTGATGCTCCTAGTATGCAGTGACAAGCAACTTATTGTCCAAGAATCAAAGCACAGCAACAAAATACCAGAAACTCCAAGTGAGCTTGTCTCAAAATACCCTATGAACTTGAATACAGCCAGGGAAAAGAAATTCCAACAATCCTTTAAGTTGCATAAATAGTTATAACTTACCTTTCAAACAAGCCCTTTACACATAAAATCTAAAAAAACCCCTGCTTTACAACAACTAGGACATTGCATGATCTGCACAGCTGCCTTGCAAAATATTTTCCATCTCTCTTCCCCTTGCGAGGTTTTATGCCATTAGCACCTGGCTATCTCAGAAGTCCTTTGAGAAAGCATTTCAGGTTTGATTTCTAGCAAACTTAAGCTATTTCAAAATCCACATAAGAGTTTTTCCCCATTGTTACTGTAGTACTAAAGTGCAGAGTGTGGTAGCATTTCGGATTCCTTGATGCTGGAAGGCACCTGAGCAGTAAGCGTCATGTACTTTATACAAAACAAGGGAGAGGATACTTGGAAGGGGATGACCAGGGATGTGGTTCCCCACTGACTGCTCAAAACCTCTCCAGAGCACAAGCCAGTAGTTTCACCTTCCAGCAAATAAATGAGGCATTTGTCTCATGGATAAAAATAATCCAAGCAATTGCAAAGACCCAATTCTAGACACAGGAAAGAGAGGCACACCTGATATTTAGGGTCTTCTAAACAGGTCTGATACTTCACCTTTATGCTCAAAAACTGAAGTATCAAAGAAAAAGGAAAAAGAGGAGGCAGACACTGAATCAATTGTCTCCTAATAATCATTTAAACCCTGACTCAACTCTATCCAGGCCAAAAAACCCGGAAGCCTGACTGAGACAGTTAGGCAAGTGAGGTAATGGTGCACGTAAAACGTATGACTGGTAACAGTTAGTTAACAGACTACTAATAAGGATGTCACAACCCTATCAAAGGATGAAAGGGGACTACACCAGACACCTGCTGGTGCAGTCTCTTCAAAGAGAACATACAGTTCACTAAACCTCCAAATATAGCACTGATGATATTCAGCACAATCTAAACAGAGAGGAAACATTCAGCATATAGACAAAAAACCCCAAAACCCAACAGTTAAAAATCAGAACAGACAAGAACGAAGACAACCAACAGGGAAATACATTGCAAAGCATGTAAGAGTCCAGATACTTTCTATATAAACCAACAGAAGGACAGCTGTAGCTTGGGCTCCCTGTAAGTGGAGTGTTGGAGAAGTGACCTTTCTTGGGCGTTGGCTGATCTTCCCTACAGAGACCTGCTGCTTCCTGCTGTACCACCACGTGAACAAACTCAAGTAATAAATCCAGCATCCAGCCAAGCCCTGGGAGGGAATGACAACTCCAGCAGATCCACTCACCTATAACAGGAGCAGCTGTGCTTGGGACTGCCAGCAGTGAGTTGGGATCCCAAAAGCATCAGCAACACCAGAGGCAGAGCTGCCAGAAATCAGTGCCTGCAAAGAAGACAGGCCTTGAAAGGAGCCAGCAAAAGGATACATACTTCCAAAAGCTTTTCCTGTTTAAGTTATTAGGTATCTTACTCTGGATACTCATGTTTTTCATATAAACATCCAAGTCATCACTTGCTCTGGCCAAGTTCTTGACCTTAGGAGCCTCCTCTTGAAATGGGTTTCATAGTCTAGTTCTGGAATGCATGAAAAAGACCTTCATTTTAATCACTGTTGCATCTGCAGCCTCCCAATGTTTTCACCTTTTTCTCTTCATGTGGAGAAACACTGGGAGACAGAAGGGAAGAAGTCCTAGATCTTTCATTTATGCTGCTCACGTATACTTTCAGCATGAACATTCACATTTCTAAAGAAAACAACCTAGTTCCTTTGCTTTTGCATCTTTAAGAAAAGAAGTCTACCCTGTAGTTTCTTCTCTTTTACCATGTTCATATTTTCATACTGGTTTCATGGAAAAGAACTGCTACAGTTATCTTTCAACTGACAAGAGCAACTATAATGGGACAGAAACATAATTATGTCACCCATTTTCCTCTACCCTGGACCATTCTTTATTCTAATCCTCATTTTATTTACTGGTTAGTATCAGCAGAACATCTCTAAAACTTTCTTTTTCCAAACTGCTGAGCCCATTTTCCTCTCTGCAGTGTGACACAATTGGGAACTAGTGCCCTAGCAGAGAAGCAGCAATAAAGGTAACACAAAACTGAAGTTACATTTTCTGAACAAAAAACAAATGCTTCCTCTCTCAAGAGTCTATCATATTTCACAATGTACCACAGCAATATGCCTACACTTTCAGCATACTTGTATAAAATAGGCAAAACCCACCCATACACTGAGTGCAGTGTTATTGTTGCTCTGGCAACTACAGACCACAATTTTTTCCCTCAAGAGAATCAGCATGAACACAAACATACACACAAAGGCATAAACAGCTGTGGGTGCTAACAGTACCTACATCTCACTATGGATCTTTAACACTGCCATCAAAACCTGGATTTAATTCAAAAAGTAAGTTCTTTAACTTCCCAGTCACTATCTCCACATCATTTGTCTACACTTGAGTTTCACCTTCCATACAGCATAGTTTTCAAAACATCCTGACAAGCCCTACCACATAAGTATAAATGTAAGACAACATAGAATTACTTAGTTCACTCACAAGCTGAGTTGAAGTCTCTCTCAAATACATAAATCATTGATCTATCAGCTGGAATTTGCTGGTATGAACACTGCAAACCATGGGAGTCAGTGATTTGAAGCTGCTCTGCGTGTGCACACAGGAGATAAACAAAGTCAATACTGTACAACTCTTTAACACTCCCTGATAACAAGATAGCAAGAAAAAAACCCTACTTTCACCACTTTACAATGTCATTTAAGCTAGGTGTAAGAGTTAATAATTAAATCTTTTCTACTCAGCGTTCCTTAAAAAAAAAAAAAATTAAAATACAACTGATAGATGAGCATGAAAACAATCATGGAAGTTGTTTAAGAAATACTGGGAGGTCCTCAAAGGTCTCAGGTTTTGCCTTGTCATTTTGCCTTCCCCATTCCTGCCCTATCTATGTACCAGTACCAAATTGCTCTTGAACAAGAAACCACAAGTAAAGAAATTGCTCAAGACCAATTAGAGCTTTTGTCACAAGACCAGGGCCTGTGGAAGAAGCAAACGTTCACCTTGTGCATAACAGCCAGCAGCTGAAGTTTATTTCTTGGCCTGACATTGTTATTTATTTTTTTAGTATTCTGCAGGCAATCCAAAAGACTGATCTAAAGGAGTATTTCCTTGCCTCCTTTTTCCCTTCCAGACATCCCCAGCCTGATGTATGCATTGAACTTGAAGACTGTAGATCAATAGTTTTTCAGGTTGCTATTCCATAAGATTGCCAGATTTCTGTCTGGGACTTATGAGGTAGATACACACACTCAGGTTTATCTGCCCTTTTCATAAGTCACCTAGGTAGGTAGCTCACATCCTTCCAGACAGCATCCCACCCACTACACTGCTGTGTCACAAGAGGACAAACTAAATTTCTATTATCCAGCCACTGAGTCACCCAGGAATGCCAAGTAAATGTTCACAGTCCTCAGATACCACCTGGACAAAGCGTTCAGAAAGAAGGAAACAAAGTATGAAATATTGTTCTAACATTTAGTATTTGTATTGCCTAAGACCAGACAACATGACAACAGTCATGCTATAGACGCATTGACTAAATAGTTTTCAGAGTAATAACAATTATTTCCTGCTAAAAATATATAAATAAATAAAAGTCCAAGCTAGTGTTCCTTACGAGTTAATATTTTAAATTTTATTATTTTATTTTAAAAATTGTTTTTTATTTCAGTATTTTACTAGAACGGAAGAACGGTTGAGCACAAACTCTTCAGGAACTTGTGTTTCAATTTATTCGATTCAAAAGCATGTTTACAAGGTTTTTTTCCTGACATTATTGAGATTTCTTTTTTTTTAAGCCTTCTCATGAGGAAAGCCCAAAAGACAGTAGAAAATTATTTCCCACCTAACTCCATTAAGGATGCAAAATACTGTAAGTAGCCACACACCCCTCCTCCCCCCCCCCCAAAAAAAAAAACTCCTAAAAACCCATNCCCCCCCCAAAAAAAAGAAGTTCTAAAAATCCATTGATTCAGAAACTATTGCTTATGCTTCTGATCTTGTTTCATTGCTCACGGTTTTGCAAAAGCTGTTTAAAATGCCTTAAACCAGGGGGGGAAAAAAGACCAGTAAAATGAAATTTCCAAGCAAGATTGTAAGAAGGGAGACTGACCAACTCCCACTATGCTCTGCAGAAGGACCACCCAAAGGGTTTTCTTTTGGCCATTTTTCTCCATGTGCTGTTCTCTTGGTCAGCAGAGGCAGGACAGGCTGACCCAGCTGAGTCTGGGGTAGAACAGACTGGATTCCATGTTATCACAAGTGACCAAACAAGCCTGGCTAGCACTGTTGTGCTCCGAAGAAACTACCAAATGAAGGTCAGAGTTTCCCACTATTCCTATCATAGCAGGTGCTGTGGTGCAGCAGTGGTGGGTCAGAAGGGCAAAAGAGCTGAGGATGAGAACCCCACATACATGTGACTCATTGTCTGCAGAGTCTCACTTAAAAGAAGCTGAACTCAGGTGCTGCAGGCTGTGTGCCCTTTAGCACAGGAAGCACTGGGGCACATCCCTCAGCCTCACAGTCTCAGAGAGCTGCTCTGTGCAGATACTCCAGGGCCACTTCATGTACAAAGTGTGCTAAGTGGGGACAATCAAGAGATTCATTCCCACTTCGTGTACAAGTGTGCTAAGTGAGGACAATCAAGAGACTTGTTCCCAAAGAGCACTCCTGATGCAAACTACATGTTAATATAAATACTCTCACTGTTAGGAATGGACATTAGACATTTATGTATCAGGATGTATGCATAAAAGGCAAGCCTGAGTTTCTGGAAGCTCTCCTTCAGTACCCTCACTAGGCTATCCAAGCACCTAGGGGATGAGGTTTGAGATCCTCAAGGTTACCTGTATGTCATATACAGAGGGATTTTTTTCACTCCAAAGAGAAACACGGCCCACTGACATCAGACTTTTGACTTGCTTTTGGACAAGTGCAAAAGGTTGGATTTGCCTCTGCACTGATGCCAAGCCCAGATCTGCAGCCTCTCCTGCCCAGGGATTACCAGCACCACTTGCAGTTTGGCAAGTCTACCTCAAGCACTGTCCATTCTCATGAACTGTAACAGGAGCCAAGGAGCAGCCAGGGCATTAAACTCCATGCCAGGTTGGCCAACGTGCAGTAAATCCTAAGCATCAGGGACTCCCCTGAAAGCACAGAGCTCTGTGCTCAGTGCCTAGACCCCTAGGGCTGGAGCCCAAGAGTCTTCATCACTGCTTTATATTGTCCCAAAATAGCTGCAGAGCACCACTAAATCAGTGCTGGTGTGATTAACGTACAGAGAGGGTTTCAGGAAACTTTAGGCAGCACTTCAAGATTTATTTTTCCAGATCTTGTTTAACACAAATGAGAAGGAAAGTGCTTAAAGAGGGGAAAAATTGCAAGCAGCTGATCCCAGTTGTACTTTTGTCCCTTGCCAAATGAAAATCTTAATAGGACAGACTTTGTTTACAAGGCATGAGGGATGTGGAAATATTTACACCCATAGTATCAAGACATCAGCCGTGAGGTTCATGACTGCAGTGCCAAACTGAGGGAGAACACATTGAAAAAGGCAGCACGTGTTTCCAAGGCAGAGGAAAATGTGTATTATTGCAATTATTATTAATAGCTGACCTGAACACATAGAAATGTTTTAGAGACAGCCTTAATCTTTGTAGCATACCTCTGTCTCAGGAACACTGGCATCTTGGGCCCTGCACAAGTGGGTATAACAAGTTAGATAGTGGAGTTGCTCTAAATGCACAGAAAATCTGTGCAGCCCACAAGCACCATGAAGTGCCCTGCTTGCAGGCACCTGTTTAACTAAGGACCCAAAACACTGTCAGCAGGACTATGCCTCTGTTCTTTAAAGCACATGCTATGTCCTTCATGGCATTAGAGTAAAAAGCTAATGACTTCTTTTAAGTACAATAGCTTACAAAGTCAGAAAATATCAAAATTAATGTTGGTTTTGGTAACCTAAGTAGTATCTGTCTCTAAAGGCATTTTAAGATGCCGATTTCACTTTTGCTTACTGTTTCTCAAATAACTAAAAGTTACACAGCTTTATTTTTTGCAGTGGAGAGTGTCAGGCAGGGAGGCATTAAATCTGACAAGTGCTGCTGCCATTCAAAATGAAAACAGAATTTTCAGTTGCAAAATGCCTGGCATTAGGAAATTAAACTGTAACATAGTTTATACTGGACATGGACAGTTGGTGCTGTAGCTTTTTTCAGGTAAAAATCAGATACTAACTTCACTTATGTCTCCAATGAACTTTCATCCTCAGTTATCTTACTTCAGTCTGTAACAAATTACCTTTCTTCCTCAGCATTACATCTTCTAGTTCTCCTATCAACAGCCACTAAAGAAACTTTAAAGTTCACAGCCTAAGTTTGTTGAGTTCCTAGAAAGCTAATTTTTTATTTGGATTTAAAAGTCATGCAAAGAGCCTTGGGACTAGCATTTGCTGACTAGTTAAACCAGAAAGTGTAGAAGTAAAATGGAAGTCAGGCAGCAAAAGAGCTCAAAAATGTGAAATTTAACAAAATAACCCTTGATTTGGGGATCAGAATCCTTACTGATTTCTGTAAAAGGAAAAATACACCTTCTTTTTCCTCTTTCTCTTTTTTAAACCAATTCATCAGCATGCTTTAAGCAGAGAGCTATTCAAACTCAAGAAATGGTGGGAAGACATCCCTAACACTTCAACTATCCCAAGACTCAGAGGCATGTCCCACAGTCCCTCCACAGAGCTAGCATTTTATTTAAACTGCTGCCAAAACATAAATATGCAGACCAGCTCCAATGAAAGGATTAAAATGAAAAGTAAGGTTTACAACCAGCAGCCAAAGCATGCAAAATTAAGTTTAAACGCACATTTTTAACCCTTTGGGGAAACACTGAAGTTAAAAGCCCTGTGATAGAAACATGAGAAGATGCTGATACTGGTTGTGTTTTTTTTCTTTTTGAGAGGGAGAGCCCTTGAGCACAGAACATATTTCCCTGAAAGTCAACAACTTGGTACTACTGTCAGAGAGGTCAGAGCAAGGCCTGCTAACATGTAAAGTTTGTTGTACGGCAGTTGAAAATTTGCACTTGGGCTGCTATGCCTAAGGCAGCAGGTAACCTGGGACATCAAGGGTACTGCAAAATGACCTTGAGAAATGAAACTTTTTAATCCTTTGATTTAACCCTTTGAATCAGAATTACTTCTAGAGATGCCTAGAGCTTAGTCAGGAGTGGTAGATCTACACAGGGGAAAAAAAATGCCATTAAACTTTAAATATACCTTTTAATAGTATACTTATTTCTTCACTGTATTTAAACACACATGCACATTGTTTACAGAAAGTACACTATTAAGATGTTTAACTTCCCATATCTCACTGATTTATGGCAGAGGATGATGTCCTAAAATACGTGATTTAGGGCATACATCATCAAAAAAAAAGTATATACTTTGCCAAAAGTTACTCAATCAGCATAATGGAAAGATGGCATTCCAGAATCAGTGACTCAGGGCACATGTGATAAGGAAAAAAATAACAAAACCCAAAACTCTTTTCCAAATGCTGCTAGAGGTATGTCATTGACCTAGCCAGATATTTTTAGAATATAAGTCAGCTAAACTTCAAAGTCTGGTTTCCTGGGATATGAGGATGAATTGAACAGAGTCTTTTCATCCTCTTTCAAGCTCATTAATCTTGTTACTGAATATAGCACTTGCTAAAAACTAATATTTCAATGCTAAATTCAAAGCAAGGGTCATTTGCAGGGACAGCCCCAACACCCACACAGCCCAGCCACACTGCTAACCCCAGAGCATGTGCCCCCTGCTTACTGCTGCAGGCTTGAGATGCAAACCACCAGGCACACAAGTAGGTGCCCACCATCAGCACCCATGAGGCTGAGGCCCTGGACAAACACAGCCAGAGGCATCCTCAGGCTCAGAAGAGCAAGGGAGAATTTCCTCCACAGGCAACATTGTCTTTGTAGCACCTTGGCTGAATGGATGGACAAGTTTTTGAAAGTTTAGAAAGAAAACCTGAAGTCTTCATTGTTCAGTGACCCAGTCAGTTTAACACTGTACGTGTGCCACAACACCACAAACAAGCTGGAATAGTAAACATTTGCTATTCCTGGCTCCTTTGGTGTTCCTGTATTCACCAGTCATGGCACAAAGTACCTTGAAAAAGAAGCTATCACTATTCACACACCTTCTCTTAAATTAAAGTATTGGTGTAGAGATAATTATAGGCCTTTGTTGTTTGTTTTAGAGTTGAGCAACAGATCTCTTTTTTGCTTCAAAACCTGTTCTCTGTTAAAAAATGAGAAACTAGCATGGTTAGGTGCAGAGGTTTAATCTATAAAATGATGCACTTCTTACTCAACTCTAAAACCAAACAGTAGTAAAAAATGACACGGAGCACCAGCCACTCTGCAAATAGAGGAAAGCAAATAAATCTCAATCTTTCGTTGATGTTTACCAGCATGCCTCTGCTGCCCTGGTTTCTTAGTGCACAGCTCAAACCTAGTAGTCTGGTGGAGACTTTCTGGTCAGCACAAACGTCCAGACCTAACTTCCTCGTTGCTGAAAGAATGCAGGAAGGCAGCAGGTGTACACAGGCTTGAGAGACAATAAAAGGTGGTGGGGTGGGGAAGCAACATTTTCTGCCTGTCAGGGGTCAGCTTAACTAGAAGCCTACAGACAACCACAGCCAAAAATATATTACACTGTTAAGGATTTCAAACAAACCTGCTCGCCCCTAGGACCACTTTGCTCTGTGCATTTCACACATCTCCATACAGGCACCCTGCAACTCCACCAGGCTCAAAGTGACTTCTGAGCTTCCTTTCTCACAACAGCAGTGCCTGAACGGTACAATTCCTTACAGGACTCTCTGGGCACACCTTCCCACCAACCGCACCGTCCCAAAGAGTTAGCCAAAGGCAGGCAAGCACCTGAACTGTTTCAGCATTCCAAACTTTGCCACAGGTTGCTCAGCACCGTGACTTACAGCATCCAACAGCAGCGGCGACTTCTTGTAAGAGCACGAAAGGCGCCAGGCATCGCCGGGAAAAACGAAGGGCTGTCTCTGTCAGAGCAAGCAGCCAGCCCAGCGAGGCTGCACAGCTCAACCCGAACCCAGACCCGACCCCACCTTGCTCCCCTTCTCGCTCCCCACCTTCCCATCCCTGAAACGCGTTTCTTCCCCAAGGTTTTCTGCGAGGGACGGTATCTCCTCGCTACCCCTTGGCCCTTTGACAGATCCAAGGCGTGATAGCGACGGGCGACTCGTCTCTGCCAGACCATCTTCCCCGCACCGGGAGACCCTCGCCTGGGCACACAAGCAAGACCTGCCCCCACCCCCCCGCACCCCGGCCCGGCACGCAGAGCTCACCTGGTCCAGCGGGATGCCCAGCAGCCCGCTCAGCGGGTGCAGCAAGGTGGAGCCGGTGGTGCGGTGCGGGACTCCGGGTGNGAGAGGGCAGCGATAGGCAACCGGTGGGCAGCTACAGCCATTCCGTTGGCTCTCACCTGGCCCCTGGGGGAAAGGAGGGGTAGAGGGTTACGTACAGGCAAGGAAGCCCGCGTTGGGCCTTATAGCGGATTCGAATTTGTGAGGGAGGAGCACTCACCCCCCTCCCTGCGGCATCGTCGCGTTTGTTACGGGAAGTGAAAACATCCTGCGTGTCTCCCCCCACCCCGCTCCGGCAGCCCCGGGCTGTGGGGCGACAGAGGGGTGAAAGCCGTGGGGGCAGCGCTTGGCACCGGGAGGAGAGGAGCGGAGCACAGCGCGCACAGGGCTTGTACACAGGGAGCTCGGCGAAGCTGCGTGATGCGTGTGGAGACAGCGAGTGGGCCAGGGACGGCTGCACGGCACCCGCTTGAGGCGGTACCGGGCTTACCGTGGGCCAGGTGAGCTCGGTTCAACTGTGCACAACGCCACCAGTCACAGCTAGAACTAGGTTCCCTGACCCAGCTTCTCGTCAGCAGCATTAGCTTCTCTGGCAGCTGTGAGCCAAGGTGCCAGTTCACACTGTCCCAGGCAGGGGAGAGCTGGAGTTTCACAACCAGAACAGTTGTAAGAAGGTTTAGGTTTGTTTTGTTTTTAACACGGAAATCTTATTTTGGTCTTAGAAGTACTGATGTTTTTAATGGAGAATTACCAAGTATTCACCCTATGGTTCACGTTGCTGCAAACTTAAGAGGCATGTGATTTGGGAAAATAGTGGCTTTTCCTTGATAGAGGGAAAAATGAAAAAGAGGAGTAGGAGTTGTAAGTGATACGTTTATCTTGTAAGTGAAACATAGCCATTAAAAAGGTACTTCTGCCAAGATCACCTATCTGCAGAAGGAGTGTCCTTACACTTGCCTGGGACAATGCAGTACTGTTTTGCAAGGAGAGCTAGGGCAGCATTGCAAAGCTTTCTATTCAGCTTGTGCTGCTGACATACTTAGAACCTGAAATACCCCAAAGGCTTTTTGCAGGCACAATTTCTTTAATAGGCCCATCACTTATTCCAAATAATTGCCAACTGTGGTGGCTAAAACCATACCAGTGGCTTGAAATGGTAGCAGGCAATGTTCAAAGTGTCCTGCTCATAATGTGCAAGTGAGTGCTGTACTGGAAAACCCACACAAAAATTGTTCAGTAGGGAAGGAGTTTTACAGCAACAAAGTTCTCTTCAAAGTAGTGCTTTAGTGGTGCCAGTTTGATTATATGTATTTATATGTACATATATACTTGCACACCCATACTTTAGGTAGGGAAAGTAATCCATTTGGAAGGACTGGGTAGCCACGCATAAGAGTTCCTAACATTTTCCATTAGAAGTCTGTCTTTCCAGTTGTGTAAAATTTGCCAGCGTGAAACTATCTGGATGGAACTTTCCATGGGCTGTGTCCGCCACAAGCAGGCTGCTTGTTGAGCTTTGGCTAAAACCATTGACCTGCTTTTGGGAACAGAATAAAAGTGATTTACTACACACACACACACACGATAGATATTCTCAAAGCTTGTTGGCTGTGGAAACCTTGTACCTCTGGGATGGTGACTTCAAGTTCAGATGTGGTTGTTTTTCAGTTGAGAGCATATTCCTGGACCCAAACTGGCTCAACAAAGGTACCTTCATGATACACTGCACTTAGACTAGAAAGCTCTCCTGTGCCCTACCATGCTTGAATGGACCCATCTTGAGTGTCTTTGCATCACTGCTGTGTTTGATTATAAAGTAATTTGCACATGGAAACTGTATGTCACTGTCCATTTCCCTCTTCTCTGCTGACAGGACCATCTACAAGGTGTAAAAGTAGGCATAACCTGTCAGACCAAAAGGTTATTTAGGTCTCAGACAGTGACAATTGCAAATACTTAGGCAAAGCATACAAGCAACGTGGCAAATACAAAGCAATCCTACTGTGGATACTCTCCCAGCTTCTAGCCACCAGGACTTCCCAAGATGGAAATTTCATCAGGAATATCATGTTTCATAGCCACTGATGGGCCTATCTTATATGTCTAATATTTTTGGAATTATATTTTTGACCTCCACAGTATCCCATGAGTTCTGCTATTTAATTATGTGCTGTATGAAAAAGTACTTCCTTTGGTTTGTTTTAAAGCAGCTGCCTTGTAATTTCATTGGGTGCTGTCTTGTTCTTGTGCCGTGAGAAATCAGTGGGTAATCATTGCTTAATCACCCCCTTCATGCTATTCATAGCTTTGTATACCCTGAGTTGTCTCTTTTCCTCACTAAGGAGTATAGTTAATTTCTCATCATATGGAAGTTACTGGTATCTTTGTTCTTCCTTGTCATCCTTTTCTGTTTCTGTTTTGGAAAGACTACATATTTGTATAGCAACATAATGTTTTGTTCTATATTCCTTTATCAAGAATTCATAACATCATCCCCAGTGTCTTCAAAGTTTTTTTCTCAAAGGCAATAGGTAATTTACAGCCTACTGTGAATGTATAATCAAAAGTAGCTTTTTCCTGTTTACATTTATCAATATTAAATGTTAACAGTCTTTACATTGCCCCACAATACAACACTGAAATCTGTTGCAACTCTATAATGAAGCTTTGATTATCCTGAATTATTTCATATCCTGACTAACTTTCTCTTCTCATCTCCATTTCCAAAATCTTCATGTGTTCAGCAAGACAGACTCCTTCATATTAAAGTCACAAAGACAGTCATTTAAAAGGAAATGCAGGAATGGAGGTTGCCACTGCAGCACCCAAGCACAGTGTAGAGATCTTATAAGACATCTGGAATTTTCTCATCAATGTTAGTCTGCTACTAAAAAGTCCCTTTTATCTTTGCACAGATGGTTTAAACTCTGGCTGTACTAACAGTAATTTTGGAAGAATCCAGAAAAAGTTGGAAAAGGGGAGGGGGAGGAAGGGAGGAGAAACCAAGAATTTGATTCCACAGTTAAAGAATAATGATGTGAAAGTCCCTGTAATATATCTTATGTATGTGAATGAAACTCACCAGAGATGAGCTAGAAAATGATCCTGTGCTCCTTTTGCTTCAAAATGAAGGAGAATGGGTTCATTTTCAAATCCTGATTCTTTTTGACATTGGAAACTCAGACATAAGGACCATAGTGGTCTGTGGACAAACTGCAGGTCTAGAAAAGACATGATACTGCAAGAAACAAAGCTGAGCAACTGAGAGAGAAAGTGGTTGGGTGTTTTTTTCTAGATAACATCCATACATCCACATGATTGTGAAGTCCTTCACCATTATTGAAAGAGAACATTAACTGCTGAGGGAGGCTTCAGAGATCATGAGCTAATGATTTTTAATGTTTTCAAATAATAGTGAATTAGAATCAGGTCGTGTTGATGTAAAATTAAAGAATGGAAGACAATGAAGAGAGTTTCACATATACTTTATAGCTTATGATTCATTCTAGCAACATGAGACATCCTGTTTCTAGAATTGAGATAATTTTGCAGCCTAGTTTCTTTTCTTGCTGCTGAGAGAGATCTCTAGACTTAATAAAATCAGTGATCATAAGGCAGGGATATGTAAATATAGAAGGGTTCTTTTTTTCAATTCACTACTGAATTGATAAGAAGATGGTTTATATCAAATCTTCCTGTGAGCTCTACTACTCTCCATTCACAAACATTCTGAGATGTAGAAGACTCTGTAATACAGCTTGAAACCAAAAAAACTGAAAGGTCATTTTCTGGTTTACAAAATGAGAAATTGAAAAAACTGAAGTTTAATAAGAATTATTCATAACTGATATTAAAAATGTAAAGGTTCACAGAAGTAGTTCAGTATCCAGGCAATAACTGTTAGACACATGGAGATTTCAGTTCAGCTGCATTTAAGGAAAACAAGAGAAAAATTTTGTAAGATGTCAAGGAGTATTGAAGTAGTGTTTTATATTAAAAACTTTTTCAATAATGATTTTTGTATTCTTAAGAAGGGACTTGCAGAATATTCACGTAAAGGCAAATTGCAGTACATGAATTTTGGTAGTAACATTCCTTCAAAATTCCAGGTTTAAGTTTACTAGGAGCCATCACTGCATCCAGCATAAATAACTCTTCATACCTGTACCAAATGAAAACCTAACACAAAGATAACTAACTGTAGCATGACTTTTCAGCTTCTTTGCTTAGTAGCTCACTGGCAACACTGTTTTTCTCTAGTATCATGCAGTGCAAATACCTTAGAGTTTGTTCTCTGCTACCATCTAGAGGGGAAACCATACAACACAAAAAAGTCATTTTAACTTTGCCAGAAAGAGAAATAGTTCCAGTTCATGATATTGTAATTGTTTCCCAGAAAACCTTTTTGCAAGAAAAGATGACAAAAATAAAAGTTGAAACAAGTCAAGACTTAGAGTGAGCAGAAAGCTGTGCAAGTGTTTTTTAAGCTGTAGGTGTGATACTATAATTTTATATAAAGAAAAATTAAACTTGTATAAGCAAACATGCTCTTTCAATTGTAGTTAAAAGTCTCAAGGAAATTATTAAATTACATTGCAGGAATCATTCAGTACTGGTGCATGGATTTCAAAAGCCATGTTCTACAACTTTTTTTGTCCACTAATGCTATCAAATAATACTGTTAGCTAAATCCACTGCTCTGCAACATGTGTAGCCTGAATAAGATATTCAGTAACACTAGTGCTGAACTAAACACTTTGTCCTACAGTGCACTGTTAAAAGAGATCTCATCGTGTGTACTACAGTTCTAGTTGTGGATAGCCATGACTTCTTCAAATAATGTCCAAAGGAAAAAAGAAGTTAGGGAGAAGTATGATTTGAAGCTGATGAGTGTTGTTTAAGATGACCAATATCTTCATTATGTAACAACAAGAAATTTGGGACTGCAAAGATTTCCTAATCTATTTGTTTCACAGGAATTGCCTTTTTCTACTTTAAACTGGTACTTCATTCCTGTATTTGAATGAATACCTGTAGAGATCTAGTCAACACATGCTCAGCTAATATCTCACTCAGGCTCTCATTTTCTCTTGTTTTGATTGCTGAAGCATTATTTTTTCCCCTGAAGCCCTGGTAAATTTGCCCTTTTCCAATGAAAATGTTACTGCAAAGTGTATTTCCCAAATTCACCTCCTTGAACATTTCACTTCTATTTTTGTATATTCTGTTTTGCTCCATCTTGTGTCATTCTTCCCTTCCTAGGTTCCCATTGTCTATCCATCCACCCTAAGACAAGTGTTAGCCCTTATGTTAGATTTTCAAACAAGCACTCCTGGTTTTCTTCTGAACTTGCCCTTTTACAATTAGGAGTTGACCCCAGCAAACATGCAAGAATAATATACTATCCTCTTTTTAATTACTTCTTAAAACTTTTTTGTTTTCTTATTGTTTCAAGGCAGGAAAAACGCTGCTGAAAGCTTGTCAACAGAGAGTTGTTACGCTGAGATCACAGTGTATTCACTGATTAGTGCTGTCTTATTGTTTCCTTGGCCTCCTGTGCCAGCTGGTCTATATCCAGCTTTGAATCCTGCCTCCAACTTAGATCATTAGCCCCTTCAGCCAGGCCTGCCTGCTTTATTCTGGGCTTGTGCAACATGCAGCAAATAGGGTCTTCCTCCATGAATACAGCTGCTTGGCACAGTGATAATAAACATGGTAAAGGCATTACTGCTGTGATTATTATTATAATATTTATATGTAAGCGGAAAAGGACTGAATTCCTCACCCAGTAAGCTCCAGCAAGAGAGAACATGACCCAATTAACATCAAAACCTTTAGGTGGATTTTCATCACTGGCAAAGGCAGAACCCCTGCTGGCTGATCCATAAAACATTGATGATGTTTGTTTTAAAGGCAGCCACTTAACAGACTCTCCTGGGTGGATCAGTTGATATCGCTGCCTCAAGCCAGAATCATCAAAGAAGGGTTGTGGATACTACAAGGAAGAGAATCTGAGACCTTCACCTTCAAAATCTCCTGTCACTCACATCTGTCAGCAGATATTTTATAAATTTACCCTGGACGTTGTCATACCTTCTGGCAGTCCTGTAAGTGCAAGGCTACTTCTGTAGGGAAAAGGAGACCTGGTTAAGGATCATAGAATCATGGAATCATAGAATGTTAGAGGTTGGAAGGGACCTAGAAAGATCATCTAGTCCAACCCCCCTGCCAGAGCAGGATCACCTAGACCAGCTCACACAGGAATGCGTCCAGGTGGGCCTTCAATGTCTCCAGAGAATGAGACTCCACAGCCCTCCTGGGCAGCCTGTTCCAGTGCTCCATCACCCTTACTGTAAAATAGCTTTTCCTCATGTTAATACTAAACCTCCTGTGGTCCAACTTGCTCCCATTCCCTCTTGTGCTAACAATGGAAAACAATTAAGATGAAGTTGAGCAGTCTGTTTTAGCAGCTGCTCAGAGACAGTACCATGCTTACAGTATTAATTGACTGTATGTGAACAAATTCCAGGTTTCTTAGCAGTGCAGTAAAATAAAGGTGATCATCTGCCCTACTATAAATCCAGGCATCCATATAAGTGTTTAGTTTTATTAGTGGTCCAAGTAGACCAATCCCATAACACAGCATGCATTTCCCACAAGGCTAAGATGGTACAGATGCATGGAAAACTAGGTCTTCAAGTGCCATTGGAATGGTGCAACAGAAAAATATTTGCACTGAGGACTTTGATGTCAAATGGATAACATGATTACATGTGTCGGAAAGATACGTGGCTGCCTCAAATAGCTCCTCTATCAGAAGTCAGCTCCCTAATCCAATAGCAACAAGTCCCATTTCTGCCCATGCTGGCAGAAATGTGATGAGCTTGTCTTTGCTGGATGTTTTCCACTGTGTATTTTACAGGCTCATCTAAGAAATTGGTTGATTGGCAGAAATGCAGTCTGCTAGATAAAGGCAAATGTTAATAACTTTCAGCAACTGTTGTCTTGTTCAAGTGGTTAAATACTCTGTTAAATACTTTGGAGAATTTTCAAGTTCAGTGTGAAAGAAATGATGGGAATGGCTGATGCAGCTGAAAAATCCACTCACACACTGCTGGCAGTAGATTCACTGACTTGTAGGACCAGATGTGACCATGTTGGTGACAAAGTCTGAAGTACAATGCATGAAGCTTCATTTTAGATTCAAGTTTCCTTTTTTATTCCAGTTTTGGACTTAATTCAGAGAATATGTATGTATTTCTAGTGCTTAATCTCTAACTAAGCTATAAAATGCTTCCCTTACCTTTGAGGAAAGGTTTTGTTTAGTTTCTCAGTTTGTTTAACCTATTTTCAGTATATCTATGTGAGGAGACACTGAGTTTCTCTACAAAAAGCTCTTATGTGACTTTGTAATATAAAGGTGGCCAAGGCATCATGGACACCTGAGCTCTCAGAAACTCATTCTGTACACATAGTAATGGAGCTTTTCTTAGAAGAGAAAATTAGAAGGGTCAGGGTTAAAGATTGAAAAAATTAAATCCCCAAAACAACAATGGAAAAAAGAGCACTCCGATGAGGTAACACAAACGTTGTAATAATTATTTCTTTTTCAGACTACAGCCTAACTTTAAGAAAGGCAGGTACTTTAGCTTTTAAAATTGCTTGGGACAGAGACGAGTCATGATCCTAGCAAAGTTATTCTGATGGATAATTGCCCAAAGAGACAGAGAGAGAAGCAAAAATGTATAGAAACTTCATGGAGAGGAAGGCCTGATTCTCCTGTCATAAACAAGTAAAATAGGAATTATGACTTCATAACTTTTGCAACCAAAATCCTGACTATCTTTAAATCAGAAACCTACTCTGTTATTAACTCTAATTAAAAAGGAAACTCCAGATTAAAATTTCCAGCATAAGTTTAAAGTACACCAGTACCTTCCCAGTGGTGTTAATAGAAGAATGCAGAAGCTGGTGATCCTGGTGCTGGGCAAGAAGACAGCTAGTCCTTGTAACCCTCTTGTTAGGTAGGCTGAGTCCCCTCTTTAATGATAACTTTCAGAATGTTTTTTCTTGTTCCCCTTCAGCATGATTGCTGAGGTACAATTAGACCTCTGTAATGATAACTTTCAGAATGTTTTTTCTTGTTCTCCTTCAGGATGATTGCTGAGGTACAATTAGACCTGCTTCAGAGCCTCAGTTGAACACATGCCTAATGGAGGTCTGCTGTTTCCAGTTGGTTCCATAGGAATATTTTCTTTTCTCTGCCCCACTCTTAAAATCCCTGGTCTGACACAGGCTTTCTTCAGATGAGGTCATTGCTTCTGACACTACACAGACAAACCAGCTTCTTCTGAAGTGGCTGACCCAATTACTGTGGTAACAGATGGGCCACTGTACAATGCACTTGCCAGCTGACTGCTTGCAAACATGTTTTTAAACAGATATCATCATAATTTGCTACACAGGAACTGACAAATTACATTCTGCTTGACAGGGTATGATATGGATCTGTAGTAGTGACAGCCTCCTATTACAGTTCATGAAAGAACAAATTCCATAGAATGGTTTGGGTTGGAAGGGATCTTTCAGGGGCATCTAGTCTAACCCCCCTGTAGTGAGCAGGGACATCTTCAACTACATCAAGTTGCTCAGAGCTCTGTCCAACCTGAATTGGAATGTTTCCAGGGAATGGGACATCTGCAACCTCTCTGGGAAACCTGTGCCAGTGTTTCACCATCCTCATCTCCTTTCCATCCCATGCATAGCCAAGGTTGACAATAGGAGTGATTGTCATTATGTAATTACTGAATTCCTGTAGTTTCCATTGAAGTCTGCTGCTTGCCTGAGTTATGCCTATAACAAGCATTCAGGCTTCTGATCTGACCTGAATTTATCTTCTGTAGCTAGGCTGCAGATTTGTCATATAGATAGCTGCTCAAGCTCACTGCTGAGTGCCACTACTGACTTCAGGAGCCTGGCCTGAGATTTTTAGGGAAAGCTCCCTGGTGGCTTGAAACCAAGCAGGATAATGATTTTGGTTTAAATTAAACCGTAGAGGACTTTAGTTTACATCTACCATGTAAACAGAGGGATGCATCCTGGTATTGCTTGACTTGAAAAAGGCCAAGAGTGGTTCCAGCTCCATTGCTCCACTATTTCTACTAACAGGAAATGTCTTCTCTGCACCCAGGTTGTGGGACCAGTGAAATGAAGAGGTAATGGGACAGTACCTGAAAAAGAGCAATACTCAAGACTCCAGTCCCACACTCCATGTATGCAGTCAGAGTCCTCTCCTCAGCCACTGCAGAGGAGCTTATTCAGTGACTGTGCTGTCATGGCCTGACTCTGCACACAAGGCATTCTCACTCCTGTGACATGCAGAAGAAAACAATAGAATACAACAGAGAATTTAACACTGCTGAAAGTATATTAACTGTGAGTGTTCCTGCTTCCCCTTTTCACTGGATTTGCCAACATTTCCATGTGACCCTTTACTGGGGAAGGAAGGAGAAGGAAGGCTGTTTATCCTCTCCATACTAGCAAAACATAGCTTTGCACAGTGATTTTTTTACTCCTGCAAGGTTTTCCTGGGCATGGGAGTGGAAGGGGAGGTTGGTAACAACATCCCAGAGTTTTACATTAGACTTTAGGAAGGCTAAAACTAGCTTGTGCTGTACAGGATAGTAGAATGTGATGTAAGGTTGCAACTCCCATTCTAATTGCCTCTGCTTAATTCTACTCAAGTTGGGTGTGCAGATAATTAAGTGCTGACTGTTCCTTTGTTTTTTCAGACATGCTGGTATCAGGAAATAAATCTATCACAAGGCCCAAATTTGCTGCTTTAAGATCCCTGTAGATATAGCATCCATCTTCATTTTTGGACATGGCAAAGAGTGCAAGCCAGACAGATAATACTAAGAGTCACGAGGGGCATAACAGAAAGAAAACAAGAAAATGAAAACTGCTAAATCATTAGAAGATTTGTTGTGACATAAAGCTCTTAGAGCTCACTAAGGACCCTGAACAAGTTATGGATCAAAAAATGATAGTGTTCCTTAAAAGCAGGTTCCTTTCAGTAGGAACTAACTCCAAATTGCAATAGTTTTTCTAGCAGAAATACTCCTTGTAGATAAACAAACCATTGTTTACCCTGAGGCTGTACCTTGCATCAGGGAAGAGCTTTGAAGTTCCTGGGGTTCCTCAATCTGAGAGGGCTGAGCATAAGAAAAATCCAGCTACTGCTTCCTAGTTATAGGGAAATGCCAGCAACTATTTCCTGAGTATGTGACTGTACTTGAAGATTGTGTTTGGGTTACATTTTATATGGTGCAAATTTCTGTAACTTCAGAGATAGGCTAAATTATTTACTTAGGAAAAGTAAAACTGAATGGCTTTTAGCACTTGAAGTTCATTTCGGATGCCATGACTGTGAACAGGAAAAACAAGAAACTACATACCTGAAAATACTACTCCAAGCAAGTAGTCCAAAGACCTATTTAAATAGCTAAAGTGTAAAGAGGAAAATCTGGTGTAAATAGTTAGAAGAGAATGTTGTATGTTATACATTATACATGACCAGGAGTATAGCAGTAGAAACTTCTAGATGGTTTGCAGCCACGCTGAAAAGCAAATAATTGACCAGTCAGGCTAATAACAAATAGAAATGGAGTAGCCATTGTTTAAAAGCTGTGATAATTGTTTATTTTGACTCTATGAGCTATGTGAAGGTCTTTGGCCTAAGAAAACTTGAGAACCTTGAGCTTCATGGAGAGCTCTGCTCTGTGTTTAATATATCAGAACAGATGAGCAAAAAAGTTTTAACTTCTCATTTACTCTAGACTAACAATCGGACTTTACTCCAGGTGTACAACCAGTCACATTGATCAACTGCTGCTTAGGATAAATTGTTTTCTTTTTCTTTCTAA
Organism: Bucco capensis; assembly: GCA_013396975.1. NCBI lineage: Eukaryota > Metazoa > Chordata > Aves > Piciformes > Bucconidae > Bucco > Bucco capensis. The sequence continues at coordinate 71,342 of VWZO01020496.1, read as the reverse complement.
TTCATTGTTTTCCTCATTAGGTGGATATTTTATGAGTGTCTCACTTGGGTAGGAATGCAGAATTGGCCAGGCAAAAGCTTCTACACAATACAACCTGCATTTTCAAATACTATTTCTGTTGCCAGACAGCTCCATTTTGACATTGTCCCCTTGTAGGTTACTGACTCAGAACATTGCCTTATTAAGGCTTTTCCAGGCTTTAGAAAACACTACATATATGTATATGTATATACATATATATCTGTCCCAAAGAATATGATGCTTGAGCCTGGATGTCATCACCAAGCATCTGATTTGTAGAAGCTCCTTAAACATAGACTGAATATTTTTTTTTTAAGGAAAAAATTCCATGTTAACAACAAAATGGACAATATACAAAGAAATTCTTAATAAATGGAATATGCATGAAGAGAAAGCATAACAATGTAGAATAATAATAATTCAAAAAATATGAAATAAAGGTCAATGGCTGTAAACATCACTTCCTATAACATTTGTAGACAACACAGAATTGCCTGGTTAGACTTACTTGAGGGGACAGGGCTCTTGTACAGAGTGATTTGAGTCATTCTGGGATGATCTAGGCCTTTTCAAATCAGTTGTAGCCAAACATACAATTGAAGAGGAAACAGAGGCTCTGCCTACAGCATGGGAGGCTGCAGGCTGGCCAGCAGGGAGTATAGGGGGAAATGCAGGACACAGGAGCTGAATGAAGTCTCCAAGTGCAATGCTGAGAATTGGCATGTCTTGGAAATTAATGCAGAGACAAATGGTAGGAAGGAGGAAGTTGAGAACTAGGACTACATGAGAAGTCTGCATAACTGCCTTAGCTGTCCTTATGTAAAAGGCTGTTGAAAATGGGTGTTGGTGCAGAAGAGAGCAGCAGTATTTATTGCAGAGCTGTGGAAAATGCCTTATGAAGAGAGACCTGAAAAACAGAATCTGTTACACAAATCAGGTTTGATTACAGTGTATAGGTATCTTTTGAAGATAGAAGTACTGAATGACCATAGGCTAGCAGAAAAAAATTTAAAATAACCACCAGTGACAGAAATCAGAGCACTTGGAAACAGACAGAAACCTCAAATGATTGAGAGGAATAAGTTGAAAAACAAAAAAGTGGGAAACATTCCATCTCTGTTGACATTAAATCAAGTTTTAATTTCTTGCTAGGAACTGCAGTTTAGTATTCTAATAAAACCCAAGTCATTGGGTGAACTAGGAGGATATATCAATGAAATTTAGGAGTTCATAATATTCTCCAAAACAAGGTGGCCACATTCAAGTGGTTTACCAGGAATTGTCCTGGACCTGAAGCAACTCCTAAGCTATGCCCAGAACTATTTTTGGAGAACAGTAGTAAATCTAGACCAAAACTATGCTGGCAACTCTTCTAATAATTTAAAAGTTTTTAAAGCAAACAAGCAAACAAATAAAATCCATGTCCAGAAGTGTCCCTTGACGAGAAGTGTTCCCTGATGTTCTTTAGTTTCTTAGTGACTCTTAAGTCTCTGGACAAATAACCTCACTTCAGATTTTTGCTTCTCTGTTTTTTTGTTGTTGTTTTTTTGTTTGGTTGGTTTGGATTTTGTTTTTTTTAGTTCTCTCTTTCTTACAGGAAAAGGCACAAATTAAACCATTTTTTCTTTAAATTCATTCCTACAGAAATTAAGGTGCAAGACCACATGATTCAGTAGCACACAAAAATTAAACTCCTTTAACAGCAAAACTGTTATACAAAAATTAGGGGAAAGAATTACTCAACAGAACCATTTATGAGTGCAGAACACTGAATTAAGACACCCACAGACCTCTTCCTACCTTCCTGGGGCCCACCTCCAGCTGGAGAGGCTTTCTAGATGTACCCTGCTCAGATGGCTCTTGTTGGAACAAAAGATAAGGAAATACCAAAACTCAGAAACAGAGGACAATTTTTGTTCCTCAGCCTGCACCTCATTTCCTGCCTCTTAACACCAGGGTTACTTCTGCTAGTCCTTTACATTCCAGCTTAAACTGTTATTGCTTGTACAGCAGTTTGATGTTTCCAGTTAGCCCTGTATGAAGGGTAACTGCATTTTAACATTGTCAGAGATGCGTGGGAGTGAGCAGGTGCAAGAACAGTTTTAAGTTGTTACAGCTTCAATAACCACAAGAAGATGATCCTTAAACAAGCAGCCCCAATGACAGGCAGAAGCAAGCTGTATTGCTCAGCACTGACTTTAGCAACATACTCTGCTGGCATTCCTGTGAAATCAGTATTCACCAAATTACTCACTGACCTCACACTTGTGCTAGCACAGGCTCTTTTTTTTAACTTTAAGTCACAAAAAGCCTACATAGGTACCACCAAGGAAACCTAGTTACTAAAACAACTTGACTACACTTAGTTATTAGGTTTCGAAGTATTTACTCAGTAGCAATCCTTGGTTCCCTAAGTACAGAATGATTTACAACAGTAAACTGGATGGGAAGGATATAAACAGTTGAGAAGACTTGGATATGTATGTGTTTGTTGTTATTTTTCATGGGGTTTTTTTGGTAGGTGAGCAGGGCTTTATATATTGGAAAGGAACAGAGTTGTCAGTGAACTGAGGAAGTTAAGGTTATGAGCAGTACATCTGGAAGAAAAATAAAATCAACAAATTGTTATATGAACCTGTCAAGTACACACACACAATGCTTGGCTCTTTGTTCTGCAGCGTGGCATAGTTTTAGAAGCTTCTGGCAGTCCTTAGATCAAGAAAAGAATCCTCAGGCAACACGTTTTATAAGGCTTTTTGTGTATTTCAGTAGTGCTGCCCCATTGGGTAAACCAGGAGTATGCAATCACCCTCTTATCTTTGCTGTCCTTTACCTCAAAAATGAGATTTCTTGTATCTCTGAGAGGTTGCATATTTACCCATAGTGTTTCCTGGAATGAAAAGAGACATAACATCTGATACAACATTGGTGAAGTTGTTGGCTAGTTCATGAAGATGTCACTAATCTCAGTGCAACGGTCTCCCAAGCTCCTAACGTTTCCCATCTGCCTCACAGGCTTAGAAATGGCATGCTGCAAAATCAGATGGATGTGAGATCTGAAGAAATCTGGTGCTTCCCAGGTGATCTGCTGCCATCTCTTTCCCAGAAAGGGAAGATCTTCCCAGATGAGTCAGGCATCAAAGTGAATTGAGGACCAAATCAGGAATGCATTTATGCCCCAGTAGAGCTAACTCAACTTGCCTCATACATTTTCTGAAACTGAAATGCTATTTTTTTAATGAAAAACGGAGCACAAGCTTCTATTTTCTGTTCTGCTAAGTTTAGAATTTAAATTTGAGACATGAATTATCTCTGTTCTAATTATAGTAAGAAAGATGTTTTACACACACAAAAAGGAAAGCTAGAATCAGAGACGCATTTAGCTTCTGTTCACCTTGATAATAATATGCTTTGCAAGTATATGCTTCTTTCAACAGCTATTCTCTTTAGTCTCAGAATATTGATGTCTGGCTAATGAGAATTTTTCATGCACTTGAATCTCTTTGATTTTTGTAAAAGATGCATAGTAAGACTAATCATTTTGAGAATCTTTATGCCTGACCAGATTGTGCTTAAACTTGAGGACACATAAAGACCAGGAAATTGACAAGAGGTTTTCTTTGTGGGCAAGGACTGCATCACAACAGACACTATTCCCTATTATAAGTGAAGAGCAATTTACACTAGTGTCTTTTTCTCACAACTCTCCATTCCATGAGTTTCATCATTTTCTAAGACTTTGACAGCCTCATCATAGCACCCCCACTTTTGCATATGGAAGTTCTCCAGAGGAAGTGAGAAAGATTTGCTCATCTTTGTGGTATTACTCAGAGTCCCTCCCATCTCAACCCTATCACTCACAACCTCAACAGCCAACTCTTCTAATATGTATAATCCTTGTCCTTGCAATGGTACCAATGACACTTGGTAATAAAGGGCTTATTTTTATTTTAATGAGACAAATACTATTGAGACCTTAGCAAAATCAACTGCAATGAATTGGTGGCAGGAAATGGCATGGTTTGACGGTTCTGAGAAAGGCCAACCTAAGTAAATAATAAGTAGGCAGATAGGACCTTGCCAAGGATAGGTGTGCATTCAAACTGAGATTGAGTCTGATCAACATCTGCAGCTGGTTCTTCCCTCGAGTTTGGGGGTAGATGGTATCACACCCTACATGCACTATGTGCAGAAGAGTTCTGGAGAGTGGGACAATGCCAGCTGGTGTCTACTGTATCAGCCTTTACTGCCAGGTCTGAGGAAAAGTGGATCTGCAGCTGCACTCCAACAAACCAAACACATCCCAGAGCCACAGCTACAAGAGAAAGCATCAGCCCTGTTAAGATCCCTCATACAGTCAACACAGAACAGAGATTGCTGTTGGGAAGATGCAATGTTAAGCTGTTTGTCCGTCTGTGGTTCTGTCAAGAGGAAGCCCGGGTGGGGCTGTTGTGCAGACGGAGCAGAAGCTGTAAGGCCAAAGCTGCGCGGCAAAGAGCTCAACGGTGGAAGGTGAGATCTCGTTGGTTGCAATTTTCTCTTTGACCACCAGACTCCACTGTCCTACCTGGATGTAGGCAGCTGTGACAGCCACGTCTTCACTGAACTCAGCCCTCCCAGAGTCCCACCTTGGAAAGCAGGAGCGGTAAGAAAAGCCCTGTGGAATGGGAAGTAGTGTAGATCACCTGCTATGCAGAGATGGATGAGGAACAATTGAAACATGACAAAACAGCAAAAATTCAACTGCTCTCATTAACTGAACTCCTGCAAAGCACAGTCAAAAATAAAAAAGACTGAAGTTTCATGAACCCTTTGAGCTGGTGAGGTCTCAGCTCCCTTTTTCCCCTGCCTCCACCTTGTCCCCTCCCTTGTGTTGGCACAAAAAAAATTCTGTGCAGCCCTGCAGATCAGGAACTGATACAAGCTAAGACTAACCCAGCCCAAATAATAGTTAGCTCTAACTGAGATGAGTGCCTCAGCCACAAGCAAAGGGAGGGGTAGCACAGGGACAGGAACAAATGATAAGTGAAAGGCAGGACTGCTGCTTCTGGTGCCATTAACAGCTTCTGCCTGCACAAGATGTGCATGCAACTACAGCCAAAAAGCAGAGGCTTTTAGGGTCCATGCTCAAGTTGGAATTGACTATGGATGAAGTTGGAGCAATATTGGATTGCTCTTCCTGTAGCCCATGTTTATGTGTCTCCAAAAGGTGCCTAATTTGAACAGCTCTGGACAAAACAGAAGGTCAGAAAACAGGAATTCCCCAAATGTCTTCATTAGCATCATGTTGTGTTAGCACATATCTTCTGACAGGGAATGCAGAAGATAGTCCCACAGGGACAGTTCTATGTGTGGAAACCTTGGGCTCTTGCTAACTTGGTTTCCACTGTAGTCTAAATAGACTGTGTGTTTCTGAAGCCTCTATATGCTGAAATAATATCCAAGCATTATTTGAAAGTATTATTAATTGTTGTAAGTACTTCTGATGCCCCCAAAATGCATATCTCATAGTTACACTCCTATGATTATGAAGTATGAGACTTAGGACAAGCTGCCAGGTACTGGAAAAGTAAGGCCATATTCCTGCAAAAGCTATATTCACAAAATAATTCAAATCAAAGAAGAATGCTAACTGGTTTTATAGTTAGGCATAATAAAGTGGAAGGTAAAGATGTATATAATTCTACTTATAGCAACCCACTCTGAGGTGAAAGATGGATTTATTAAAGAAAAATCCAAAGAGCACAGTAAAGAAATGCCTCTTCAGAAGGCACAGAAAGATCTAACTATGATATCAAAGCAAACTTTACAAAAATTCTTGATGCAACAGAAGTTCAAGAAAAGTTATAGAAGTTTGAATGTGAAAGGTAGAAAAGGATTTCCAACTCCAAAAATGGTAATGACTATACCTATCAAACCATAAATAATAGGAACTATGAAAAAATCCAGAACAAACCCTGTACATTTCTTAGCACAGTGTACTTCATGCAACTCTGTACCTTTCTAAAGGAGAATGCTGTTGGTTTTCTGGTTAATAAATAATAAATCTAACCATTTTGCCAAAGCCTCTAAATAAAGAGTCAGTTCCAAAAGTCAGCACGTTATGAGAAACAGCCTCAGTGCACAGACTCTTTAAGCAAGCATTCAAAAAAGTAAATACAGCATGCATTTTTATCTGATCTGGATGAATGTGGCAAAGAAACCTAACAAACCTGGGTTGAATTAAGTCATTCCACAAGTATAACTTTCCAACAACAAGCCCACTAGTTAAAGAAGGATAAAGGAGACCTTGTATAGACAGAGATGAAAATCTTCTAGTTACAGAAGAGACAGAGTCCCAATAAAGTAGTCCTGCTCCTGTCTCCACTAATTTCAAGGTAATTTCAAGCTGGATTAATGGAAGGGATATAAACTGAGCACTATGGTGCCTGTCTTACAGGCTCTGACCCTGGGAAGGAAACAGTCCCCCAGGCAGTCAGCTAGAAATCCTCTTCCTTGCCACCCACCTACCCTCATCCCCAGCCCAGACTCCTGATATGTAGCTGTGTGCTCAGCAGCCATTCCTGTGCTGCCTAGGGAAGCCTATGGGTCTGAACCAAACACAGAAGCTCTTCCTATCCAGTGCCTGGGGAGAAACAGGCACCCAAGAATGAGAGCTGCCCTTCCACCATCAATAAAACCCAAAAGCAAGCAGGAAGCTTCAGAGGGGTCCTTAACTCCAGCTCTTCACAGCAAGTTACTTACTGAGCAGAAGCTGAAGTTTTGTCTCCTTGCTTGCCCACAACAAAGGATTTTGGAGGCCTAGGTTCAAGTTTGACTTCTGCCTACTTTGGAAAATGGGTTTGAACATGTATCTCTGTCCCAGGAGAGCATCTGTGGACACACTCTAATGGAACTGACCTGTCAGAGCAACTCCTCAGCAAATGATTTCAAGTGCTTGATCCAGAGACCTGGACTGCAGCCCTTGGTCCAGTGAAGAAAAATGGAGAAAACTCCAGAAGATTAAATTGAAACAGATGCCTATCAGAATGCCCTGGAACTGTCTCTCACCCAGAAAGTCCCTAAGTAACTTGCTCTTCAAAAAGAAAATCTTGAAGACACAAATGCACAAAAATGAACAAAAGCATACCAATATTATATACCTGATCTTAAAAACCTTTTGAATCCAGTCCTTCTCCTGAAGTTAAGGGCATGTGAAGTTCAGGATCTGCACGGATAGCTGTACCATAGACCTCTGCATGCTCCAGAGGCCAGGAGCTGAGGTGAAGCAATTCCCTCTGGGTGCATAGGCTCTTGACAAAGAGTTTTAGTCTTGATTATTACAAGGGGATTGTTTGGTCTTCTGGAAGGCAATCGGTTCAGTTATACAAGGCTGAAAGAACTTAAAGACTGTAGGTCTGAGTAGTAGATTTAAGAGGGTTACAGGGCTTGAAAGCAGCTTTATTTTAGGTTGCTTTGTGATTTAAATAACATTTGATCAGATGAACAAGGTTTCAATTGATTGCTGTGTAAGGGCATGGTGCAGGAGGCTATTATGGACACTAACTCTTCAGATAAAGTTGGACTGAACTGATAACAGAGATCAAACTGGCCATAGAGGAACAGCCCCCATGTCTCTTCTTCCTCCTAGTGAAACACCTTGGACTGGGCCATGTTCTCAGAGGATGAGAACTGTGAAGTGTGCTGTAATCCCACAAAAGGAAAGGCAGAAAATTGCAAAAGAAGGACCAACAGTCTGGAAAGTGGCAGATCCCCTAATCCTGCAATACACAGACACTTCAAGTCACCTTGTGATAACTAGCCTGCATAAGGGTAAATATGTGTTTCTGTCTTTCCATGATAGGGGTGTAGCACCCTTCCAAATAGATAGTAAGACTCAATGTTCCTCACTAAAATTCTCCCTAGAACAGAACTGTGCTGACATACAGAATTTATAATGCATACATGATTTTTGTTGTATTTTCAGAAGTGTCATTTGCTGCAAATTGAAATTATAGGTTTACCAATGTGGCTGTACTTAAGGTTATACAACATTTCTCCTTCTGGAGGGAGCATGGCAAAAAATAGGATCACAACCTAGACTGGAAAAGAGCAGACTTTGGCTTTTTCAGGTATCTGCCTGGAAGAATCCCATGGGAGATTTTCCTGAAGATAAGAGGAGACCAGAAGATCAGTTGCTTTTCAGAGACTTCCACCACACCAAAGATTGGTCAATCACAATGAGCTGGAAATCAAGCAAAGGCAGCAAGAGGCTGGCATAGATGAACAAAGACCTCCTGTCAAAACTCAGACATAAGAAGGAAGCATGTAAAAGGTGGAAGCAGAGACAAATGATCGGGCAGTAATGTGGAGAAGCTGTCGAAGCATGCATGAATGGGGTTAGGAAAGCTGAAACCCACCTGAAGTTGAACCTGGAGAAGGATGTGAAAGGCAAGAAGAAGAGCTTCTGTAGGTATGTATGGCTAGGCTTTGCGAACAAAAATCCAGGGAGGGCTCCATCCACGCTCCTCATCAGCGTCTTTTCCAAGTGTGCTGATAAAAAGAGGCTAGCAGATAGCACCCTCGAGCCTGCGCTATGGATTTTTTTTAGGTGAGACACAGCATGTGCTGAGCTGGACCCACCCTTTAGTCCTAAGGTTCATCTGCCAGGGCCTAGCAAGCTTGGACGCTGGCAGCCAAGTCCTCAGGACGGAGGTTTTATTAGAGTGTCCTTCTCTTAGCTGGAAGGCCCTACAGGGCTAAATGAGCTCCATCTGCCCGGGTTTGGAATCAGAGTTGTCCTTCTCCTAGGCTGACTGCCAGAAGGCTAATGAGCTCATCCTACCCATCCAAGGATTATAGGAACATGGGTATCACTCCCCACACTTTCCCGTGGGCAATGAGTTTAATGCTCCCTCTGCTGTCGGCACAGTTATCACACCAGGGGCCACAGGAGACCACAAGTGATTTACAGACTGTGCCTGACTTCTGTAGGTACATCAACAGCAAAAGGAAGACGTGGGAAAATGTGGGCCTGATGCTAAATGGGAAAGGGACTTGGTGACAAAAGGCATGGAAAAGGCTGAGGTACTGAATGGCTTCCTTGATTCATTCTTTATTGGTAAGACTGGTGGGAAGGTCTAGAGAAAGCAGAATTTACCCTAGGCAGAGGAGAATCAAGTTGGGCAATATTTAAACAAACTGGAAGTACTTAAGTTCATGGGACCCACACATGCCGAGGGAGCTGGCTAATGTCACTGTGAGGCCACTCTTGACAATCTGTGAAGAAGGGTCATGGTGATTGGGAGAAGTTCCTGATGACTAGAAGAAAGCAGATGTCAATTCTTTCTTCAAGAAGGGCAAGAAGGAGTATTGGGGAACTACAGATATGTCAGCCTTAGACGAATGGATGACGTGTGGACTATGTTAAGTGGATAGCGAAGTGAAAACTGGCTGAACTGTAAAGCCCAGAGTGTTCTCCTCAACAGCACAAAGTCCAGCTGAAGGCTAGTCAGTAGTAGTGTCTGGTAGGGGTCAGTACTGGGGCAGGGTTTAACACCTTTAATGACCTGGATGATGGGATGTCACAGTTTCTGAGACAGTAGGGAAGCACATACTCCACCACTCTCAGTACTTCCTCCAGATGTCTATTTGCTGTCCTGCAAGATGTGTTCCAGATTTATGATCACTAACACATAATCCCATCCCTTCCTTCCCAGCTCTTCCATGGATGCTTGTGAAGTCAAGCTCCAAAATTTAAGAAACTGAATCTTAAAGGTTGATAATTAGAAGCGTGTTCTTTTGTACAATCTCAGTTCTGCCTCTTGTACGTATGCATCATGATGTTGTGTTTGGTTATGTAAACATTATTCCTGCACAATTCTTCATTCAGTATGAAGCATGGGCAGATCTCATGTAGTGAGTAGCTGTTCAGTATTTTCTGTCCTCATACATTTATGGGCTATATATTTATTTTCTGTCTATTACTATTCAAACCTTTTTTTTGTATTTCTTAACTCATAAATTTTTTTGCAGTCTTCTTTTTTACATTGTCTTCTTCATGGGAGAAGTCACATTAGAATTCACTACTCTAGGGCAGCTTTTAATCATTTTAACTTAATATCAAGGCAAATCTTAATCTCTGTTGTTGCTTCCATTACCTGCAACAACAGTCAGAATCCCAAAGAAAGCAATCCTCATTACACAGGTCCATCCATTTTCAGGACAAATGCAGCCTTTTCACCAATTGACACTGTGTAGGTAAAATTGCATATCATCATACAGATAAAGACCATACTCACAAGGATAGTAGTATAGGACCAGAGAACCATACTCACAAGGAAAGATAAATCACAGCTGCATATCAATCTTCATTATAGGATCTTTTAAGCCTTTGAGTTCTGCAGAGAATTTTCTTTGCAATAGATACCTGGATGATGACATCCCAGTAGGCAGCAATTTGTTTTTTATAGACCAACAGAAGTTCTTGGGCCTGCAATTAGCTTCCTTTATGTAGCTCTCTGTGGGCTTCTTATGCATGTTTTACTTTCCATTTTCTTTTGGTTCCTTCCATTAGCTCTAGGAAGGGAATTGCATGTTTCATCAGTTCCCCTGCAAACTGAAATGTTTGTCACAGAATTGTGTTTAAAGAAATGAAAACACACTTCTTCTCCCACAGTGTTTTCTGCAAAAGTCAGTTTATGGACAGCAAAGTTGCTCTGCAGATAAATCCCATGATTCTCTGAAGTTTCTCCACCAGTCTCACCGGAGTTACAGCACAAGTCCACATCCAGGAGACAGGAAAATGCAACCTTCCCATTCAGATGATATGGGTCACGTCTCCTGGTCACCCCATTAGCCAGTGTGCATTTCTAGGACTAGCTTTTTACATCTGGTTATAGGGAAATACTACCTGGCAGAGTTTTTTCTCCTCCTGAGGTAAAGATTTATTTTCTGTTCTTTTTCTTACATAAAAATGGATGTTGTCTGTCTGGATTTACTGCAGTTCAGTTGAAGTGTCCTTCAGAATGTAACAGGGTTTTGCTCATTTCTTGAAGACTTTAAATATTTTATATGCTTTAAGACAGATCCTTTTCCTTCACAGTGAAAAACAACACACAAACAGACAATACAGGATTTAACTGCTAATAGTTTAGCTTTATTTTATTTCAACCTCTTGCCTTATGCCCTTCACAGAGTAATGAGCTACTAGAGACTTGGGTAATGAAAGAAGAAATATGAAAGTGAATACTGAAGCATACTGGCCCTTAGCCCGGGCACTGCCTCTTTTGCTCTCTCTGTTTGGCTATGGTTTGTTTCTGCTCCTGGGATCCTGGATGTTTTTCCTATGTCTACATGGCTCTCTTTATCCTTTTGGCTTTCTCTGTTCTTTGTCTTTGAAGGTCTGCTCTAAGGACTTCCCATTTTTGTCATTGTCACTTTGCTGTTTGTACCTTGTTTCTTTCTTGTCTTTCTTTCCTTACAGTGTAACATCATGGCCCATGTTTCTTCTTTTCATCTTGCAGGATCCTTTTTCTCCTTTTTTTCTTTTCTTTAATACTGTAGTCTCTATCCACATTGTTTCCTAGATGCCTTTTTTCCTCTCCTCTCTTTCCTGAAGCATCTCCATTACTTCTTTCACAGCTATCCATGGATACTGTTCTTTCCTGTTATACCCCATTCCTTTTCCTCTAGGATATGCAAAAGCAATCCTAGAGTGTTACAATTTCCATAATAGGAAAAAAAACCCCTTTATTTTGAACTATAAGCAATCTTACTGCCTGCCTGCCCACACATTTCTCTCTATCTGGACTTTTCCTTCCCCATTTACCTGCTGTATTCAGTCTTGAGCTTCTGCCCTGCTTTGGCCCTCACATGTGCCACAGTAACCTTCTCCTGCTATGAGGCAGCATGTTCTGGTATAGACCACTCTCACATGATGAGTAGTCAGCTGAAGATGGCAGAGACCATGGCAGAAGAAAGCCATAAAAGATGTTCCAGAAGAAGACTGAAGATGAACTCTTTAGTAGGGAGAGCTGTGTTTCTTCCTTGCTCCACTGAGGATAGGCCTCATGTAGCCAGCAAGGTGTTGCACCTCCTGCTGTGGCCAAGGCATGCTGAGCTTAGCTCTCAGCTGCTTCACGCTGGGCATGGGCACAAAGTTGGACATTGCTGGCTGACTCCTTAAGAGCAGTTCTGCAGATTTAGATACAATTTTAAACAATGCTAAGCTTCTGCTGAAGATCATGATTTTTATCAGTTAAGCCTTGCTCTTGCCTAGGACCATAATGAAGACTTTGAAAGGCTTTAAACTTGGAAAGGTGCTGGATGCCTAGCTTGAGCTTACACTACCCCTAAAAGAAGTCTTCCTCATCTATTAAAAAGTCTCCAGCCCACCTTCCCTGGGTAGGCTGCTGCAGGGTTTTCTCACTTCAGCATCACTGATTACCAATTGCCTACCTTAAATCTAACATTGCTTAAAAAGTTCATACCCTTTCCTCTGGAGTAATAGCAATCTCTTTGAGACCTTTTGTGTATCAGATCACCTCTGCCCTGTCCTTTTCCCCTACTTTTTACCCCCCAAAAACAAAAGCCAATCCTTGTAGTGGGACATATTTTCCTGACCATGTTTTGCTTTTCTTGTTTTCTTCTGGATTCTCTCCAGGTTGTATCTTCCCTAATGTACTCAAAATTGTATACAATAGCTTTGTCAAGGCCTCTCCAGTGTCAAATAGAGCAGAATTTCCTCCTTCAATGAAAAGCATGGCCTGAGTGGAAGATGCCTTCCTTTTACATGCAACAGCATTACACTGTTGGCATCTGCTCTGTTTGAGCTAGGGTCAGACTAGGGGTGGGGGGAACTAGAGGCCAGATCGCAGACTTGATGGAGCAACTCATTCCTGTACCTGCTAGTGATGGAAGCAAGAAAAGGATCTTCATCTGCCCAATTCAGCAGTGTCAGCCTGGACATGCCCGTTGGGTGTGGGGGTGGCATGCGTGGAAATGAAACATGGGAAAATGAGGCACGGCTAGTGGGTGCTGGGCAGGGTGGGAGGAGCATTTGGTAAGTTAAGAAGGCATTTAGCAAGTGGAAACACTATCAGAAAGCAGAAACAGCTAGTGGACACAGTTAGACTCTTTTGGTTCTTGGAGGTAATACAAATCATAAGGGAAGGGAATATTTTGGCCAGTGCTTGGTTCTGTGGAAAAAGAATAAATTGAATGCCTTAAGTACGCTGTAGATTTGTTGCTGCAGATGCGTGAAGAAAACGGAGAGTGCTTCTCCAGCTACCGCAGCGTGAACTCCCGCGTTGGGACGCTCCCTAACAACTTCACCTGCACAGGCTGGTGCCTTTCCGAGCAAACCAGGGCGAGAACTCAGGTGACCCCTTCCGAGCAGCAGAGGCGCCGGGCGGGAACTCGGCGCAGCGGAACGCGGGCGCCAGCCCCACGCCGCAGGCACCTCCCCGCCCCTAGGGGAGCGGTAGCAGCCTTGGGGTTTCCGCAGGTCGGCCAGGTCAGCACCTGCTCGGGACAGCAAACCGCTGCTCCCCACCCGCGGATGAGCCCCCGGGGGGGCCCGGTGGGCCTTGCTCTGCCCTGCCTTGCCCAGTCGGGCGGCGGGGCGGGGCCGCTGGGCGGAGCCGGGGCGCGCTCCCCCCGCCCCCCTGCCGGGGTGGCCCCTCCGGCGGGCACGTTGCGGCAGGCGCCGCCGCAGCTGT
>VWZO01020496.1:0-56462 GCA_013396975.1 Bucco capensis | reverse complement strand
GTGGGGGCCAAGGGAGGCTCACCTGCACCCCCCGGCCCCCACGACCCCCCGCCTGGCGGCTTGCGATCGCTAAACTCTCTCTCACCTCTTTCCCTCCTACCCCAGTGCGCCCCTGCCGGGGCAAATGGGGTTTTAACATCCCCTCCCCACCCCCTCTCGCATCCAGTCGGTGATGGTCCAGGTATGGGATGCTGCTGTAATTCTGAAATACTTTTGTTAAGTGCTTGGTAGCAGCGTTTGCGTCTTCATGAGTCTGGGAGATGGTGAGGATGGCAGGAGCAGCCCTTTGCATGGGTTTTTGCAGGTGTTAGTTACTGAGGTAGTGATGGAAATTTCAAAGTTCATCAAATCCTATTAAAACCTTTTTTTTTTTAAATAAGCACCTTCACTGTAAAAGATAATTGATTTTTTTTTAATATTTTTTTTTTAGTGCTCCTGGTCTTCAGCATATCCTAATGGTGCTCAGTGTCAAGCAGGCTGGGTCAAGCCACTTTGTAAACATTTGGCTGTCTTATGTGAAGGTTTGATACCTAGAAGGTGGTGGTATGAAGAGTTACAGGGTGATTCTGGGAGAACAATTATACAGGTGTTTCTGGCTTTGTGGGAGGGATGTTGGTGACACAGGAGACATAAAATTTTTCCTTAAGAGGTGCTACAAGACCTTCAAATATTAGCATGGGGGTTTTTTTGTATGTTGTTCACCCCTTTAATGGGAGGAACTCTTGGCCATAAAACCCTAGGAAGGGTTCTTTCTAACTTAAAGGTTGGAGGCAGAAGGCAATTTTGGGTTCTGCCTGAAAAACCAGTCCCCATGCAAGTTCCATGTGAGTTTGTTGTATACCCTCAGTCCTGATATTTGCTTTGGGAGGAGAGATGTGGGATGGGGGAGGAAGAGAGTGGTCAGGCTGGTGGTATCTTCAGGCTTGGGCTGGCACCCTCCCAGAGTGATAAGCCATCCATGGCACATGCCAGGAAAGGGGCTGCATGTCCTGCTTGACCCTGGCAGCTGTACTCATGTGAGTGCCCTTCTTGGAGCAGTGCTGGTTCACTGCAGACCCCTCTGTGGGGAAGGAAGGCTGAAGTGCCCTAGTGCTCTGCCTTGTCTTTCTGCTCCGCCAACTGCTTGGCATGGAGATGATCCAGCCCTTTCACAGTTCTGACTTCTACCTAGTTTTCCCCCCAAAAGTTGCAGAGGACTATCTGGGACTGGGAGGTGAGGCTATTTTCCCGGTTGGCTCTTAGCTGAGCATTTTTGAGAAACTGGTATCAGAGACTGGTAAGAGGAGTGAGAAGGTGCTGGGTCGTTAAGGCAGCGAGCTCAGGCAGGTAGCACTAATATAAATTTAGCACTTAATTACTTGAGTTTCAAGTAGTGCATGGAGTCTGAGAACCCCCCCCAGCTGAAAACAAGGCCCTGCTATGCAAAAGACTGCAGGGATGAGTCTAAAATTTGGCCAGCACACCTGCACTTGTTAGGGTTATGAAAATACTCTAGCTTTGCAGATGTAGATGCACTGGCAACCCACCCATCACTTCCAAATATAATCTATGGTATGACTGGAAAAGAGTCAGTACAGCAGTATAGTCTAGGCTGTGCAGGAAGGTGTTTGCCTGTACCAGCATATGAAAGTTTCTTTTGCTCAAGTAAGCTCCTTCTCCCTTGGGAATTCATTAGTACTTTATCTATGGTTGTATAAGTGTAACTGCTGGAAAAGCTTGAGAAGTGGCCTAGTCTGTAGCAATGGGTGGCCACAGCCACAGACTGAGAGTTTGCATACTTCTCCATCTCCCAAGCAAGTATCTTGATACTGCCCAAAACCTGATCCTTGCTATGTCTCTGCCTGTTGTAGTGGCTCCTATGGCCAAGGGTTGCTAACCAGGCTTTTGTACCCTGGTAAGGCTGTGACCCAGGATGCCCACCATTTCAGCTGGAGGAGCTTTTCCCCAATTCCTGTGGAGTTAATAGAAAGTGTTATTGGGCAGATCTGGACCCCTGCCATGGCTTAAACACAAGCAGTAATGAAGAACTAACCCTTGCAAAACAGCCATCAGCTTGCCCTCCTGAGGAGGGCCTGAGCTTCTGGAGATGGAGTGAGTACTGCTGCAAGGGGCCGACAGTCCTGCTTACTCCCCTACCCTAGCAGGCCCAAGCTAGTGCTGCTTTGCTTCTTCCCTTTTGGAAGCTCAGAATTCCTAGGATGGAAAATTAACCCTGACCAAAATAAATAAAGGTTTTTTGCTCGGTCAGCAGGTTCACCCAGCTAATGGAAGGTTTAGTAAGTGCAAGAGACCATCAAGGGAAGGGGGTGGCCAGGGAGAGAGCACGGGGTAGTGACACCATGCCACTTTGGTGGCAGTGAGCTTGCAAATCTCCTCAACTCCTCATGAAAACGTGGGAGACATTAATGTTTGATGAGGTACCCCCAAAACATTCTCACTGGTGTTGCTTTCTCCCTTGGTGTGAGAAAGTCACTACCATTTCCAAATCCTAGTACTTAAAAATGGGGCTGCTCTACAAGCAAGCTGCTCAAAATGTTTCTTATTCAAATAGTGGAGAATTTCTTACTGTCTTTGGGTTATAAAGATAAGCCTTTAAGAAGAGGGCCATTTTCTTAGCCATGAGAAAATGCTTAAATGGAGACACCACCCACATGTTAAGTCCTTTTTAAAAGGGGCTAAATCCTCTTAACAAGAATATCTTTAGAGAACTCCTGTGGCCTTTAGATGACATGAGCTGTGGAGAGGCTGGTTCGGCATACTTCAGAAGGGGGCGGGAGGATTTACATTTCCAAACTGAATGCTTAGCACCTCTCTCATTTTCTGGTGGTTCAGAAAGCACCTCTTCCTCCCTCCTTCTTGGCAGGTCACAGCTGGAAAGGGAGAAAAATGGGATAGGGCACAATCATTCTCCTAGGTGTTAGGTAAAGGAGCAGGCCAAGCAGGGCATACATGCTGAACAAGGGTTTAAGGTATGGCAGAAAATCCAGTAAGTTGCATTAAAGGAAGTAGGTAGTTAACTAGGAGCTGTTCTTTATTTTGCAGGAATAAAAAGGTTTGTCAGTGAAGATAGAGGTGTTTTCATATTCAGATCCACTTTTGTATTTCTTTGCCTGATTGTATTACCAGGAATGAATGCTAGCATGAGTCTGAGGCCTTTGCTTTTTGAATAGCATTTAAGGGAGTTTCTTTGGTTTAAATCCATCTCCTCCAGCAACAGACTGCTTCTGAGCCCAAGGAGGTACCACATGGTCCTTTGGCACAGCCATCTGAGGAGAGTTCAAAGAGGTATAAATCCTGATTGCTCTAACTGTGCCAACAAGCATCTAGTGGAAAGCAGGCATCCTAACAAAAACGTACAGAAATAGCCTTGCTGTGCTTGCTGACGGTGGCTTCGCTATCCTCACACAGAATCCAGCTATACTGTTGTGGCTCCGTCTGTGCCAGAACTACTGAAGATATGGTAGCCCCACAATGATAAGGACTTCTGGCAGGTTTCCATGAGCAGCTGAGTGACTCAAAGGCTTTACTGTTTCTAGAAGGAGCAGGCTTGCCTCTACCTTGCTGTCTCCTCTGTAGCATCCCCTTTGCCCTGCCCTTGGCCAGGCACTGCTCTTCCTCCACCTTGGTGTTTGGGGAGTGTCCAGCTGCACAGGTTGGTTTTCTGCTGCTTTAACAAGGTAAGATAGCTGGATCTGCTGAGCATTAGGTCTGGCATCCAGTATGTATCAGGCCCAGGATAGGATGAGTGAGGTGAAGGAAGGAGACAGGAGCTTTCCTGTGCAGTGATGTTGAGGTGTTAAATTGGCTCCCCGAACATCAGTTTTCAGAAGTTTATGTTGCCTGTTCTCATCATGAAGGTACTGCCACCAGCCTGCTTGCCAAAGGCTAGATATGGGTCACTTTACAGCCAATTTATTCTTCTGTAGAGGCTGCTTCACCTGAATGAGCAACTAAAGGCATTTTCTTTCCCCTCCTTTTATCCCAGGTATATTGGTGCTGCTCTGTTAATTTTTACAGTGTGGTCACTTGTGAGTATGTGCAAGCATTTAAAAAGTAGTCTTTAAACTTAGGAACAGCTCTATTTTGCAGGATGAAAGATTCTCCCACTATTCTGACTATGATTGTGTCAAATGTTGGAGGAAGGAACACAGGAGAACTTGCACAGAGCAGCCCTTCTGCTTGCTTTGAGAGCACTTCCTTGGTCAGGAGTTACAATAAGTTTCATAACTACCAATGGGATGATTTTTATCTAGTCCCTGTTTGAATCTAGTGGTAGTTCTGACCTTAGGTAGCAACAAGTTCCATTTATGATTAGTTGTCTTGCATTGAAAAAAAATAATTGTTTCTGCCTTTCTCTTTGTTTTGAACTTGTTGTCTATAGTGCTATTGGGTAATCCTAGATACTGTTGTAAGGAAAAATGATTTTCTCATATATGTTTCTCTGTGCGGTTTGTGGTACATTATCTATTGTCCTCAGTTGTCTTCTTCAAGCTGAAGAGTGCTAGACCATTTAATTTCTTCTGAAATGAAAGCTATTAACATAAAAATAAAGGTGTCCTTTTACAAAGAACCACATGAGTCTGAAAACAAATATGTCTGTTAATTGTGAGTTTTTACTTGTGAAGCTTTTGAGGACTGGCAACTTCCAAGGATATTTTGAAGATACAGTAGACCCACTGTGCAGGCCTAGAAGGAGCCAGAGAGCCTTTCAGAGCCAGCTTGTTTCACAAGGCCTTAAACTGGCCCAGGGTGGGAAGTGAGAGGTCTGGAGCAGTGAGGATAACACAGTCTGCCTGACTACTGTGGAAACAGCTCATTACAAAGTGTAGGGTGCAAAAAGGAAGATAAAATAGCATCATTTCTCTTTGGTGTCCATCCTGTGCAGGCTGGTAGGTCTGGTGTGGCTGTGGGAGGAGAATCCAGCCCACCCCTCCTGTCCAGAGCACCGAGAGGAGGATTGGGTGAGAAACAGATGTAGCTTTCCTTAGTAGCTTCAGGTATGACACCTTTAAAACCTTCAGGATTCACTTGTGAAGGTGTGTGCCAGCATGGTGGCCATGGCTATGGTGGCAGGGTTGGTCCTACTATGGAGGATTGGGAGAGTGGCTTGGGCTTTAATCCTGGCTTGTGGAGAAGTTGTCCATTAAGAATGAGTTGGAGACAGTGACTTCAGTTCAGATTGGCTTCTTACAGAAATGGTGGTAACATTGATCTAGCCCTGCCCGGAGTGAGGTTTTAGCAGATGGAAACCTCTTCTCAGTGTAACTAAACCTCCAGGTTTTACAATCTCTGCAAATAATCTCATTTACAGCTGGCATTGCTGAGTGTGTGTGTGTATATGGTGGCAGCTCTCATCCTTACAAATGACTAAGTTGGGCTCAGGCTCTTGTTTTGGCTGGCAGAGTTAATCACTTCCTGCATTATTTTTCAAGAGAGTAATTGTGTTTGCTGCGGGGAGAAGGAACCCCCTTCAGGTGCCTAGGGACAGTTGTGTGCAGTGGGAGGGAGGCTGATGGTGCCTCTGGAGCAGGGCTGCTGCAGTGCCTGAGGTGCTGCTACTGAAGCATTTGGACTCTGTTTCAATTTCAGTTCTGTTTGAAGACAGACTTGGCAAAATTGCCCAATTTATCACATCTTTAAAAGGAAACTATTTCACTTCTGTTTTCCTCAAGTAAGTTGGTCCAAAACCACACTTGGAAGTGCTATGCCTCCATGGATGTCTCTTGAAGAATGATGCTGTCTGCTTGGATGGTGCTGCTATTTACTGGATCTAGTGGCATTTGTGCAGTTCTTAACACCTTGCGGGTTCAGGGTGAGCTGTGGTAAATATTTCCATCTGCAAGCCTTGTAAAGGGAGAAGACAGAGTTTGACTAGGTGGTGATGAAGCTGGAGCATACTGAAAATGGCCCCCACTATGTGGTAGGAGTGTTCTACTTCATGCTTTTTAGCCCTCCTTTTATACGTGTATGGATACATCTCAAATGTGTTGATAATTGTTTGCAAACTGAACTTGCCTAGGTTTAATGTCACATGTTGAGTCTCCCCTGCCTTACTTATGAATGTGAACAGTTGTTGACCTGTTACAGTGTGAAAACTAACCCACTCACTCAGGCAGTGCTGTGTGTGCATGCCCTGCAGCTCTCAGGCTTTTCTGCCAAAGGCCTATTGCCTAGTACAAAGCTATGAAGTAAAGGTGGAGCACTGAAGATCCCCTTTTCAGAATCAAATTGACATCTTTTCTGTGATTGAGTTAGAGGTGCAGGTATGGCTTTTGCTTATTCCATGGGAATGTCAATATCCAACCTCTAGAAGTAAAAACTGCATCATCACTTTAAGTAGGAGACTTAGTTTGCTCCCCTGGATCTACTTTCAAGATTTCATCCAGCTTGTATGTGGATGCATGCAGGCCCAGAAGTGACCACTGCCTAAGGCTGATGGCATTTTCAGGTGCTCTACTTCAAGGATCTAGGAGCTGCTTTTTAGGAGATTATGGGTGCTTCCTGGGATGTTCAGTTGCAGTACTGCAGACATTAGGTCCTTGATATCTTGAGCTTTATATGAGCAAACTGCTGTGAAAAGCAGAGGCTGCTATTATTTCAGCTTTCATTTCTATGTCTTTACAATGCGATTTTTCTAGTCTCATCACACAGACATTGCAAGCCACTCGTTTTTCAAAGATGTGTGAGAGCTTGTAGAAAATATCTAACCAACTATTTTTGGTAAAAATAAATTGTCCTAGGAAACTAGGTAACGTGAGGTCTGCTGAGCCTTGGCTGCTTCAACTCCAACATTCCAGCTCCAAGTTGTGGTATGTGTGTGTTGGTTAATGTATGCATAGATTCTAGAAGTAATTTTCATTAATGAACTTTTGGAAAGACTTTCTCTTTACAATGCTATTCTATTGGGGGTTTTTTGTGTGGGTTTTTTTTTGGTTGTTGTACAGCTGTTGGTTCAAAGGTTGTTGCATATTGCATAACTTACTGCTGGAAAGTGGGGTGGTGGGGGAGAAACTCATTGGCAAACTTCCTTCCTTGTTAATTGAGGTGACATTAAAAGTCTCTGGCTTAGGTCTCCATGGTGGCAGTCACCATGAAATGCAAGAGCTGAAATCTTGTATATTGTGTCAGTTTATCTACTCTACTAGTTCTCTCTAAAGATGACTTTGTCTTAATACTGGTTCTACCTGATAGTTACAAAATCTTACAAAAACTGGAGTGCAATAACAGATATTTTCTCCTGCAAACCACTGAATCTGCACTGTAGAATTTCATGAGCTTTACACATCTTAAAGTACAGATGTAATTTTAGAGAGGAGAATTCTCCATAGAGTGAGTGTACTATGCTCTCTATAAAACTTAGCTTTCAAATTTGCCTCACACATTGTTCAGAAACAAACTGACATGTAGACTTGCTTGTGTCCTTTATACCTAGATTCCTGTTTGAGGAGTCATCTGGCAAATTTCAGGTCTGGAAGTAAAAAAAAAAACCCAACAACTAACCTCTTTATCTGGCATTTGTATTGGTGCAGTCAACTTATGTTGACAGCAGGCTTCTGGCTTTTTGGGTGCTACCATTGTGTAAGTAGATAAGTATATAAAAAATATAAGAACAGGTGCAAAAAGGGTTTTGTTTTGTACCATAGGTAGAATGATGGCTTGTGTGTATTGGGTTGTCTGCCATGTACTGGAAAATGCATGCTTAAAGGAGCAGGTCTGAAGGGTTTGCTACATTCTCCAACTGCTTCTGTAATGGAAACTGGGCTTTCCTTCAGTCTTTCTTTGGGTTGGGCATTTTTAACATCTGCTGGTTTTAAAGTTGGTTTTTCAACCAGAGATGCTAGAAATGGAGTTACGGAATCGCAATGTCCTAGCAGTGGCTCCAGTAACCTAGCAGTGGCTCCAGTAACCTAGCAGTGGCTCCAGTAACCTAGCAGTGGCTCCAGTAACCTAGCAGTGGCTCCAGTAACCTAGCAGTGGCTCCAGTAACCTAGCAGTGGCTCCAGTAACCTAGCAGTGGCTCCAGTAACCTAGCAGTGGCTCCAGTAACCTAGCAGTGGCTCCAGTAACCTAGCAGTGGCTCCAGTAACCTAGCAGTGGCTCCAGTAACCTAGCAGTGGCTCCAGTAACCTAGCAGTGGCTCCAGTAACCTAGCAGTGGCTCCAGTAACCTAGCAGTGGCTCCAGTAACCTAGCAGTGGCTCCAGTAACCTAGCAGTGGCTCCAGTAACCTAGCAGTGGCTCCAGTAACCTAGCAGTGGCTCCAGTAACCTAGCAGTGGCTCCAGTAACCTAGCAGTGGCTCCAGTAACCTAGCAGTGGCTCCAGTAACCTAGCAGTGGCTCCAGTAACCTAGCAGTGGCTCCAGTAACCTAGCAGTGGCTCCAGTAACCTAGCAGTGGCTCCAGTAACCTAGCAGTGGCTCCAGTAACCTAGCAGTGGCTCCAGTAACCTAGCAGTGGCTCCAGTAACCTAGCAGTGGCTCCAGTAACCTAGCAGTGGCTCCAGTAACCTAGCAGTGGCTCCAGTAACCTAGCAGTGGCTCCAGTAACCTAGCAGTGGCTCCAGTAACCTAGCAGTGGCTCCAGTAACCTAGCAGTGGCTCCAGTAACCTAGCAGTGGCTCCAGTAACCTAGCAGTGGCTCCAGTAACCTAGCAGTGGCTCCAGTAACCTAGCAGTGGCTCCAGTAACCTAGCAGTGGCTCCAGTAACCTAGCAGTGGCTCCAGTAACCTAGCAGTGGCTCCAGTAACCTAGCAGTGGCTCCAGTAACCTAGCAGTGGCTCCAGTAACCTAGCAGTGGCTCCAGTAACCTAGCAGTGGCTCCAGTAACCTAGCAGTGGCTCCAGTAACCTAGCAGTGGCTCCAGTAACCTAGCAGTGGCTCCAGTACTTGTTTTTCCTGTGCTGCTAATTCTGGAATTAACTGGCTATTACCATGTATATATAGTGGTGTTATTTTGCCTTGCCAGCATTGTGTTTTTCGACAGCATTGGTCCCACACATTGACAGTCAGTTTTTTGTCCCCGTACAGTAAGCTAGTTCACACTTTGTCTAATGTCTTCGCATAGCGGGAATTGATGTTGGTTACAGCTCTCACAGAAGGCTTTTGTGTGGTGATATCTGAAAGCTGTCTTGTTAGAGCTTTTATCAAGGCTCCTGCAATGAGGCCATTATCCCTGCTCGTGGCAAGCATAGATATTCACAGAAATTTTTATAATAATGCTTAGTAAGTGGCATGCTGGTAAAGAGTGACAATGCTGGAGGGGTACATAAATAATACCCGAGGTGGCAGCCGTGCTGTGACAGGGCGTTATCTGTCCCTGCAGACCAGGGATGGGGTGGGAAGGGAACCCCACGCGAGGCAGACGGAGGGTGGTGATCGGGGCTATCGCAAGCGTGGATAATCCTGGCCGTCGGCTCAGCAGAATAAAGTTTTACTTTTCATGGTAAGACCTTTTATCGAGGGGCTCCAAATAACCCAGATCCAAATTGCTGTATAATAATTCTGCACCTTGTTCTTTTTTGGTGTTTGTTTTTCTGGCTGAGTGGTATCTGTAGCCTAACTCTTGGGAGTTATGTAAAACTGTGTCGGGTGAGAGCAAGCTGAAACTTCACTGCTCTGCTGTAGTACTCTTCTAAGCACAAAACTCTTGAGCTGGTAGAAAAGACAATTTATTACTTGAAATGGGGGCAGGGAAGGCTTTAAAAATTATAATAGCATTTTCCCTGGCTACTTGGTCTCAACAGTGGGTATTTCATTAGGTTTGTTCTTTTTCTTTTCCTTCAGGAAATGGGGGTTAGAAAAAGCTTTTTGTGAAAGACAGTGCCCTGAAAGCATTACCAAGTTGCTCATTTTGTTTTTCTGCTTCTTAATCATAAGAGCTGCCTTGATGATTTTTTTCCCACCTCAAATTAGCAGTTTATTTATAACATGCTAATGTTCTACATGCCCATTGGTATTACTGTTCTGTCGTGCTGAGCTGAGAATTGTTCTCTTGAAAACTGACACTGTGAAGATGACATAAGTGAACATGGGAAATTGTGTATGATAGAGAACAATTCAGGTGGCTTTTGGTGTGATTTTTGATTCAAACCTCTTTCTAGAAAATCTTTCATTTCCTTTCTGATTTCAATTCTTAGACAAATTTTTTCTGCTTGTTTTTTATTTGTTACTTAAAAGAAGGAAAAAGCAGACCATTGCCTTTTGGCATCCTCACTACCCACTGCCCTTTCATTCCTGCTGGACAACTATGCGATCATCTTCTGCTCACTGCCACGAGCTGCCTTCTTGGATTGCAGGCAGGGCAGTGAGGAACTTTAGGAGGTATTTCCCCCTTTTCAGGGCCATTGCAATGACTGCTTCTTAACCAAGGCTCTGCAAGGCCCCTGCTGGAAGACTCTTCCAGATCTAAAGGTTAGCAGTGTCCCTCCCAGTGGTCCTCTGCTTCAGCTGCTCTACAGAAAGACCAGGAAGCGTTCAGGCTGGACCATGCAACACAGGATGCCTTATGCAAGCAGAAGGGAATGGCAAAGTAAAAACATAACCCATGAGTTGCTGTACTTGGAGCCACATGCTTTATAGGTGTTTACAAGTAAGCTGCAAGATCATTTGGAGGCATTCAAAATTGTTTGCTTGGGACCCATTCTCTAAACATGCTCTTCTTGTTGCTGCTGGCATTGGGGTGCTCAAGTCCTTCCCTTTTCTTGTCTTGGTAACATCATGCTTCTGCTGAATATGGGAAGTGAGTGCCACAGTGGTGAACAGGTTACATGCTGCTGGCCAGATACTAAGCCTTCTGTGGACAGAAATAAGTTAATACTTATAAAGCTTTTTTTGAGGGGGATGAGGGTGGCAGAAACCCACTTTGCTGTGAAAGGGAATGTGTAGGGGATTCCAGAGACTGACATATTTAATTAAATAATTTTTTTAAAAAGAGAAAAGCAAGCATGTAGGCAGGCAAATTCCCCTTATTCGGAGAAAGCCATATGTTCAGGAGGATACTATCCTTAGTGTGATTTATTTGCTTGAGAATTAGGAAAGAGGGTTGCTAGGAAAAGTAGAATGTATTCACTTCTTTCACCTTAAAGAATTTTATAAGGGCAATTACAGTCTTCCTCCTTTCTCCTTCTTTCCTAGTCCTGGAGAATAATCAATTTAGCAATAAGTCAGAGCAAGCAAAAATGTGATTGCTTCATCTGCAATGCAGAGACTAAGATGGACTCTTTCTTTAAGACCAAAATCAGGTATTTCTGTCTCAAAATGAATCAGGAGTTATTGAATCATTCCATGTTCAGTAAGAAAAGATCAGAATTTCAGCCTTTTTACTTTCCCCTTCAGTTTTGTCTTTTTGTTTGTTTCTTGACTACCCTTTACCTCTTTCAATGGCCTTGGTGCCATTTTGAACACACTTCCCTACTTCCTCCAAGGCAGGGAAGCAGCACCAGATGTATTAGACAGGCATTATATCTCTTGGTAGTACTTCATTTGAAGTGGAGAAGTGTGGTTTTCCCAGCTTGGTCACCTCAGCCACTAAACTCTGCTTGACTGGCAGTTGAGAAGGGAAGAATCTCCTTAAGTCCTTGCAGGGATAAAACTCTAGGCATCTGTGAGATGCTATAGTATATCTAGCTAAAAATATCAGATACTTGAGCTTGCCTTTTGCCTTGTTTGATGGCAATGCCATGTTGAAATGGAAAAAGTCAACAGATCTGGAATGGTTTTAAACTTCTTGAACTTTGCATAACAGTGCAGTGGCAGAGAAGAGGTGGTGTGAAGATCCTAGCAAAAGTACTTCCCCACCAGGGCAGCCCTGGCTTTTCCACTGGTTGTGCAAGTGTGGCATGCCTAGAAGATTAGGGACAGCCTGCCTGCTAGCAGCTGTAGTGGTCCTGGAAGGTTTGCTTTTCTCCTGAAAAACTGATGTCAGATACTTTGTGTAGATTCAGCCCCAGACCTATTGATTAATGTTGTGCAAATTCTACAAAAATGTATTGGTTCTTATGCTGCAAAGTAATGGTGAATACTTTCTGCAAGTATTTCACCATTCCCTGAATGCCAGAGACAATGCATTTTGTCCTCTGCCTTGTTTGATCACACCTCCATGACTGCATGGGCATGAGCCCCAGCATGAAGTGGGTGCAGTGATCTTCCCAGCTAGAACCTTGAATTAGAGTGTGGGAAGGTACAAGGTCTATAAGGTCTGCTCTTCTCCATGGGGGGGTGGGTACAGAAGTGAAGTGTAACTTAGTAGGTGTATTAGTAGTCTGAACTGAGGTGGGTGTGCAGGCCAGGACTAATGCAGCAGCACACTTCTATGGGGGAGATCTTTATGCTCATAGAATCATAAAACAGTTTGGGTTGGAAGGGACCTCTGGAGCTCATCTAGTCCAACCCCCCTGCAGTGGGCAGGGACATCCCCAACTAGAGCAGGTTGCCCAGAGCCCTGGCAAGCCTCACCTTGAATACCTCCAGGGATGGGGCCCCAACCACCTCCCTGGGCAACCTGTTCTAGTGTTCCACCACCCTCGTGGTAAGGAACTTTTTCCGAATATCCGGTCTAAATCTACTCTTCTCCAACTTAAAACTATTGCCCCTTGTCCTTTCACTACAGGCCTTTGCAAACAGGCCCTCTCCAGCCTTCTTGTAAGTTCCCTTTAGGTACTGGAAAGTCACTATTAGGTCCCCCTGAAGCCTTCTCTTCTCCAGGCTGAACAAACCCAGCTCCCTCAGCCTGTCTTTGTAGGAGAGGTGTTTCAGCCCCCTAATCACTTTCGTGGCCCTTCTCTGGATCTGCTCCATCAGGTCCATGTCCTCTCTGTGTTGCTATACTTCCCTGTGTCTGTGCATCTGTACCCCACATATGTAAGACTGGATCTTTTTAAAATTTTGTTGGATAGTAATATTGATCAGAGCCATGCCAAGTTGCTTTCCTGTTCTTGTGTGGAACTGCATAGAGTAGAGAAACTTCAGCTATCATTTCTTTTCTTATTCCTTTCAGAGGCAGAGTTGAAACTCTGAATTTCGTAGGTCTGCTCTGATTAACATCACATGGTTGTAGTATCCTGATATGATTTTCCTTTTTAAAACAAAAAAGTCCAATAACCATCATGCTTCACTGTGTCCATTATGTAATGAGCTGATATGTTTTGAAAGACAAACTTAGGAGCTTCTCTTACTGTGAGGAGCTACACTTACCAGCAGATGTTTGGAGTACCTCTGAGTTTGTGGAGGCAGTATCATCTTTGTCTTTCTTTCTCAGGGACAAACTGCTAGTCCTGCCGCTGGATCAGCCGGCTGCATTTAGCATCTTTGCTACAGTTGAGATGGGACTGTTGATGTCAGTGATGTGAACTTCAAACTGTGAAAGAACTGATGAAGGCTTTGGATTGCTTGGAGAAAGGATATACACATATTTAGCCTTGAGGCTTGTGAGGGCTGAGCAGAAGTGCTTTTCAGGAGCAGTTGGAACAAGGTGTGTGCTAGGGATCCTGAAAAGCTGTGCTTCTGCTTCTTGAGTTTAAGTAGCTGCTTGCACATCCCCTGGCGCAGTGAAACCGTGTTTTTATCTGAATACCAGTTTCAACAAAGTGGTTGTTTTATTTTTTTAAGTTCACTATTAAGATCTTTAGGGAGACAGGTCAGCAAGATGATTTGGGTAAGAGCCTTTTACAGTTCCAATACAGATTTTTTTCACTTTAACAAGCTAAGGTGGCAGTTTGACCATAAGCCAGAATGTGCCTTTCCAGAGCTGTGATATGGCTGAACCACAGTGGAAATCTGGAACCATAACGACATTGCTTATAGGAAGTTTGACTCCCTACATTTAACCACAAATGTGGTCAGTCTTAGGAGAAGCAATAAGAGAGAGGAAGAAAGGTGGTAGCATTTGATTAGCTTTGCTCTCCTTGTTTTCTGCAGTTGATCTGATAGATGTGGCTCTGGCTGTGAGAAGAGTGATAATATTGCTGACTGATGGTTGCAGTTTCTTCCTTGTTACACTTTGAAGATACACTTTTGGGGTAGAACAGCAATTTATATGCTTTCAGCATATTAAATTCAACAGTCACATGCTATTATTAAATGATAGTGCTGCTTAGTAAACTATTCAGTACTTCTGAAGACAGTAACCTATAGCAGAGGATTAAATAGCATGTCAAGATCCTTCAGGTGCTCACTAGCTTCATGCAGGGGCTGATACACACAGCAATCCAGCCATGAGAAGCATCTGCAGTAGGTGAGCAAGGGACAAATGGTGTCTTGTTGCTCCTCACCATTGTGCCCAGACCAACACATCAGATCTCTTCAGTTCAGTGGTACAGGAATGGCTATTTGTGTTGGAAAAAAAACCCAACATCCTCCTGCTTCCTATCTGCATGTTCTTGGAAATGGAATGCAATCCTCTCATAGTCAGGGTAAACTTAGTTACTTACTGAGGTAGAAAGGAAAAGACAAGGTGATGATTGTGTTTGTACTACTAGGGGTGCTTCCTGACAGAGGGGATTTTCTGTAACTATCCTGGGAGACACTTTGGGGATGTGATTTCACAGTCATCTTATGGTGATCCCAGCTGGTGCTACCACAGTCATGCTGTCTTTACTCCTTGTTCATGCAGTCCCACTACTTTCCTGCCTGCCCTTCTACTGCCCTGTGCTCCAGCAGACCAGGGAGCTGCTCCAGCTGAAAGCTAACACTGGGTGAGTGATTAGCTTTCATCCCAGTGAGCTCCCCAGCCTGGCTGGCAGCGTGGCTGGAGCGGTGGTGGCTGGCGGGGGCTGTTCCCTTGGCAGTGAGGTGCTGAGGTCCACCCTTGGCTGCTAATGGCAGTCGTGCCCTCTTCCTCACATGAGGGATGCCTCCCTTGGTGTGGCAGCTTTGCCTCGCTGCCTGTGTGTGACCTCAGCATCTCCTGGAAGAGGCTGGAGTTGACCGTAACTAAAACCTAACAGATGGCTCTGTAAGGAACTAGGCAGCTTTTGAGCTGTTACTTACTGCTTAGGTTACCGAACTCGTGCAGCTGCTGGTGGCCAAGGGCTGGAGGGAACTTGCACTCTCTCCCCATCTCTAGCTTTCAGCTATGAAAGGCTTGGGGCAGTCTAGGGGCTTTTGTGAGCACATGGAGGAGAAAACATGGCTGAAAACTTTCTCAGTTTGCAGAGGAAGTCCACAGTTGCTTAAAATGAGAATCTCTGTTTTCTCAGCACTGTGTTTGTGTTGTGCCTTGTACACTCAGCTTCCAGTCCCTGACCAAGGCTCCCAGGCTACATGTAATTTAATTAGTCTGATGGCTGGCATTGAAGTAGGTGAAGACACAAAAGTAATTTTAACTAGAAGATATGCCTGTAGTAAGCTTGTAGTACTGAAGGTCTTCTCTGAAATCAAGAAATGCTTCCCGTGGAAAGACTGGCTGTGCTGCTTTGACAGGTATGGTTGCTCTGAGCAGAGCTTTAACATGACTGATTCCTAACAGGTGAAAGTAAAGGTGTTGTGGTCTTGCATGAAAGGTCACACAATTCTTGGAGATAGCAATGAGGATGGGTTTTGTTGCAAATAGCCAAAACGGAGGGGCTTATCTTGCATGGGTTATTAACATGGGAAGACTTCCAGAGCTTCTGGTCAGATGAGTGGCAAGAAACAACAATCAGATGGAAAGTTCATCAAGGAAGGTTGAATTTCATGACTGCACTCATAGCAAAGTCTCCTTTCTGCTCCTCAAGTGGAGATGTGAAGCCAGACTGCATGGTGGTGAGAGCACCCAGGGCCCTGCTTATTCCACGCCGCTGCAGAATTCAGCCCTTGTGACCAAAATACACTGCTGAATTTCAGTTTGAAAGGAGATATATCATTGTGGTTGCAATGAAACCTCCATGTACAGACTCAACTAGTGCAGTACTAAGTAAGTAAGTCTGGAGACAGTCTGTGAGTAATAGGGCTGCAAAATGACAGTTGCCACTTTAATCTGTTGCCTACCTTCAAACATAACTATTTCATTATTGATTACTTCAGCAAAAAACTTCAGATGTGTTTATCTCACAATCCATCCACACTCTGTCCACTGCCAGAAGCCTCAGCTCTCCTTCTAGCAGCTGCCAAAATTTCCATCTTTTTCATGATACTTTCTTTAGCACCATTGTGCCTTGAAATGTTTGCAGGATAGTAAAATGTGAAAACTATGTAGCATTCCTATTTATTTTGGAATTCAGTGTCTTACACATGGAACACTGTAACTCTGCCATATTTACTTTCTTGCATTTAATTCACTAAAATGTATTTACCTAAAATGGACACAAAATTTCCAGTTTGCTGTGGAAAGCTTAGGGCCATGCTGCAGAACTTGTTCCAAGTTAGTGTGGAGGGCGTGAGGGCTTCATGCCAGTGCAAAGCGTGGGAGGGAAGCCTGGAGTAAGAAGACTCTCACTGCTATCATCAACAGGCGCCTGTTGAAAGGGTACAAGTTATGGATGTCAAGGCAAGATGACAGGTTTTGGGGTTTTTGGAGTTTTAGAGTTCCAAGACAAACTGATGACTGGCAAGGCAAGTTTCTTCCAAGGCTATCTTTAAAAGGCTTTTGCTTTACCTTGAATAAGAACTTGCAGTCTTGGATAGTGAGATGTAGTTGAGTTTTCTTGGATAACCTTGGCTTTAGAGATTGATACAGTTTGGAATTAGGGTTGGAAGAACAGTGTAGATAAAGGAATTTTTTTTGAGAATCTACCACACTCTAGTCTTTTTAGCAATCTAAGAAGTCTACAGGCTGGTGGGGGCTTCTCATTGCTGCCCTGAGTTGTTCTATTGCTTGGAGAATAATGCTGTCCTTTCTATCCATATACCATTGAGAAAAGGCCATTACACACAAGCTATTTGTGTTCCTATTCTTTTCCATAATTATATGTGGCTTTTATAAATGTGTTTGGATAGAAAGATCCCATGTACTTTGGAAGGACTCATTTGATCTAAATTTAAGGATGCCTCATGTCCAGTTGTGAAACTTGCTATTTTAGTTTGTCCTACCTACAGCTTTTACTAAAACAAGAAGAAAAGGATGAAAAGAACGATGAGAGACTGAAAAGTGTGTGAGAGGAGGAAGAGATGACTCATAGTGGACTACATTTGAAAATGAAAAGAATCAATGTGTACTGGTCAGAAGTGAGAAAGCTATAGTTTTTGTGAAGAAGGTGCAGTTAAATCATATGGTCATTTATCTTCTGAACTGATTAAGGTACTTTTGTGGAAGAATCCATGAACCTGAACTGAGTAGATAATTTTGAAGAGACATGAAATATATTTAGAGAAAGGAAATTTTTAGTGCAGCCATTAATAGGTGGTATTTTAGTGCTGGACTCCACCGAAAGACTTCTCCAGGCTCCTGGAAAATCCTGTTTAGCTGTCTGTTGCCTATGGGATAGTTCTAATAACTGCACAGTTATACAGCAAGGCATGTAGCAGAAAGGGAAAGAGGAGGAAGGCAGCAGCAGTTAAAGAAGCCAGATGGGCTTTATCTGAACTTTAGGCTGCAATGAATAGAAATTAAAGATCATGAATAGACACCTGAGTTTCTGCTTTCATACTAGGTGTTAGTTCTTTTACCTCTCTGCTAATGTCCTGCTCTTCTGATCTCATTCTGGCATCCATAAAACTCTCTTAAAACTTGGGATGTCCAGTAGACTTGAAATAACCCTTTCTGTAGTGTTAAAGTAGCATGCAATTATAAGGATGGAGTTCTTCTGTATATGGCACTATAAAAAGTTTGTGGTGTTTCCTAGAATGTTCTCCTGCAGTATCCAACAGCCAGATCTCCCCACCTTTGCCTTTCTTTTCCTGCCCTTCCTTCTCACCAACCAAAAGCCAAAAGATAACAAAGATGTAGCTCTCCAACATGGGAATGAGGCTGATAGAAAAGATGTTTAATGTTGGAAAGCATTTTGATTTAAATCAAAGTAACTGTCAGTATGACATTGGATTAAAAGTCAGCTAAGTGGGAGGAGAAGGGTCCTTTCGATGGATTCCAGTGAGTATTTGCACTGGTCCCAATACTATGGAGTGCTTTCATCATTGTCCCAGAAGTAAATACAAAAACTGTTACTGATAGTAATTGCCAGCAGAATGGTAAATGGTAATGGAGCTCTCACAACTTGCTCTGTAGGAACATTCAAACACACTGCATCTTTAATTCAGCCAAAGGCAAAGTTGTATGCCAGAGAACAGGGAATGCAAGCTATGCCTTATGAAAGAGGGCCTGTATCCTGGAAAGCAGCACTTTCCAGTCTGTAGTGGACAAGCAACTGCACACCAGCTTCCAGGCAAATGCTGAGTAGCAATGGCACTGAGGCTTGCATGCTGACATGTATAAAAAAAACAACAGGAGAGGGGATACTTTTGCTTCATTGAACAGTTTTGGTGCAACTGATACTTAAAAAAATAGACACAAATCAGTGCTAGTACTTGTAGTGTAAAAATGTTGGAAATAGAAGATGAGGAGATACCTGAAAGTTCAGACATGGTTTCAATTTTGGGCTTGCTAGTTGTATTGAACCATTTGATGTCTGAAGGAAATACCCTACAGTGCAACTTACTTAAGCAGTATTTTGCTTATGAAGTTAGTGTTGAGGAATGACTTGACTGGTATGCAAGATACAGAATTAGGAAGGGTGATTGAATCATAGAATCATAGACTGTTAGGGGTTGGAAGGGACCTAGAAAGATCATCTAGTCCAACCCCCCTGCCAGAGAAGGATCACCTAGATGAGGTCATACAGGAATGTATCCAGGTGGGTCTTGAATGTCTCCAGAGAAT
The DNA here is from genome assembly GCA_013396975.1 of Bucco capensis. Taxonomy (NCBI): domain Eukaryota; kingdom Metazoa; phylum Chordata; class Aves; order Piciformes; family Bucconidae; genus Bucco; species Bucco capensis. The sequence goes on along the minus strand of VWZO01020496.1, from coordinate 37,675 downwards.
TAGACATAACTGATGGTTGTGCTGCCATCCAGAGGGACCTTGACAGGCTGGAGAAATGGGCTGCTGGGAACCTTATGAAGTTAAGCAAAGAAAAGTGCAAAGTTCTGTCTATGGGGAAGAATAACTCCAGGCACCAGGGTGGGCTGGGGCAAACCTGCTGGAAAGCACTTCCATGGAGAAAGGCCATAGAGGTCCTGGTAGACTAGTAATGCACCCTTATGGTAAAGACCACTGATGACCTCCTGAGCTGCATTTAGGCACTGCATTACCAGCAGGTTGAGGGAGGTGATCCTTCCCTTTTCAGCCCTAGTGAGACACTTTGTATGTGCTGGGTCCAGTTCTGGGCTTCCCAGCACAAAAGAGAGATGGACATACTGGAGCAGGTCCAATGAAGGGGCATGGTGGTGTTTAAGTTCTCAGAGCATTTCATTTATAAGGAGAAGCTGAGAGATCTGGGACTGTTGAGTCTGGAGGAGGAGCTGTATAAATATCTGATGGGAGAGAGTGAATATGATGGAGCCAGGCTCTTCTCAGTGATGGTTAGTGACAGAACAAAAGGCAATGGGCACAAACTGAAGTCCAAGAAATTCCATTTAAACATGAGGGTTTACAGCAAGAATTACCAAACACTGGAATAGGTCACTTAGGTTGTGGAGTCTCCTTCAGTGGAGATATTAAAAACCTAATTGGACACATGCCTGAACATCCTGCTCCAGTTCTGCCTGCTTTGAGCAGTAGAGAGTGGACTAGGTGATCTCCAGAGGTCCTTACCCACTTCAGCTACCCTGTGAGACGATTCTGATGTTAAAGAGCTTCTTAAACTGTTGAACTTGAGCACCTCAAGACTTAATACTGAAAGCTGAAACAATGCAAACTCAAAGTGGAAATTTATTTTTTGAGGGGAAAATAATGTCTCTTCCTATTGGCTACAAGATAGCTTAATGTTACTAATGGAATTGGAACTAGTGGAAATGTAGTCCTCTTATCCTTGGCTACAAGGTAGCTTAATGTTACAAATGGAATTGCAACTAGGGGAAATGTAGTGGCTTGTGATATGGAGGAGGTCATATTGGAAAGTTAGATTCTTTTCTTTGTTCAAAAGGCACAGTAAAGATAAAATAAGAATTTGTTTCATTTTAAATTTGAGACTTAGAGGTAGTATTCATTTTTCTGGAGAGGTCATCTCAAAGTTTTTAGTTTAGGGAATACATAGTAAAGACACAGTGGAATGGCCAGATTGCATCAAAATTGACCCACACTAGGCACTAGTCCTTACTTGACTCTATGACCTGAGAAGTACTGCTTCACCAGAGCCAAAAGGCATAATTTTTCAAAATACACTTCATAATCTGAGGAAGAACAGCAACTTTAGCTTCTTTTCCCATAGAAATGTATTCCCTGTGATGACACAATCTTTTTGGATGTTGTTTTGTAGACTATCACATCAGCTTTTTAGATTGCCCCATCCATGGCATGACAAAATTTTAGTCTACCAACTCATTCACTTTTCTTACGAACTGTTGTTCTCTTGATTTTTTTATTCCCTCTTTGTCACTGGGAATAGGTAAAACTTGCTATTTAAACCAAATACTTTATCTTCATTTTGCCAGCATGACCAGGTTGTTCTGCTCCTTGGTGTGGCTGATGGAGTGGTAAAATTCTGCCAAGGTAAGATGTACATATCCCAGCAAAAGCTCAGTAGATTTGTTGGTAGAACTCCTCTGTCTCTGTGATGTTTCAGCTATGTAAGTAGTCTGCTACCAAACTACCCAGTGCAGTAAGAGTGTTTGCAATAGCTGCTTACCTTGACATGGGGAGGGAAGAAATCTGTTCCTAGAGCTTAGCAATGAAGGCTAAGTGAAAATCAAGTTCAGTTTATAGTCCAAGAAACATGCTGTGTAGAAACCTTCTGATGGCAGTACCTGATCTAGATTGAAGGGAGCTGTCAGCCACAACTGGGGTCTCTAGGTCCCTGCTATCTGTGATTCTCTCCCTTGCTCTCTTTTTATATGCTTTTATCTATTTGTGTGACTTTCTGCTGATTTGGAGCCTCCTTTCTGAGTGTTTCTAGATTTATTGCTTTTGGATATGTAAACTGTTTCCTGTTTCTTGGGCACTTGTTATTTCTGTTACTCTGAGGTTTGGTATGTGGAGGAGGTTATTGTCTTAACTTCTTCAGGGTTACTTAAGGATTTCATTTTATTTTTTTTAATGTGATATTAGTAATTTTATTTTCAAAACCACCTAATTAACTAGCAAATGAAATTGATCTCCTCATGTGAAGTCAGTATTATACTTGTAATTATACTTGTATTATACTTGTAGGAGCAGAAATAAACTTCTTAGGGTTAATCTGTTTGGACAATGTTGAGACTTCCTTAAAGTGAACATACCCCCCCAAAGTTCATATAATGTGCAGAACTATGCAGGCTTACAGTAAATGTGTAGGACACTAGTAGTTCTCGTTGTTTGGCTCTATAAGTGCAAATCATTGCATCTCATCTGGGTCTAGTTGTCTCTTGAAAGTTTTCGGTCAACTTTCACGATGTCCTTTGGAATCTAGATAATAATTGTATCACTCTAAATGGATTCAAAGTACAATTATTACTTTTGTAGAATGCAGATCTATGTTTATATATCTGTATGGAACTAGGTTAAGGAAATACTTCAGAATAAAAGGTCTTACTACGTCAGATCTGACTTGTTATAACTAATTAAATTAATTGAACAGGTAGTTACATGTAAGAACCATTGTGCCTCAGGCAGTGAATTAAAAATATGGAGTCAAGATTGGTGTCAACTTTTTTTAAGGAAGGATTCTCATCCTTTGGGTGCATAAATACCCAACATTAATGCTCACCTATGCCTGAGTATTTAAAACTTACTTCTTTTTAGTTTGTAGCTCTCTGCTATAGTTTCTGAAGTGTTTGGACATAGACCCTCTTTGTTATTAATTTTTGAAAGAGTGTAAAAGTTAGCTGATTGCCTATCTGTGAATCACCTGTCAGTAAGTGAAGTGATGCAGTCCCTTGGCACTGCACTTCTCTAACTCAGTACAGGTATTTTGTGTGGAGTACGGGAAGGTTTGGGATGCCAGGGTGGGAAATCTCGAACCACAAACCTGTGCAGACAAGAAAACTTGCACTTAGAAACTTCACTGGTGTAATTCCACAGATGCCATCCTTTCTTGTTAGGTGTCCTGTATCCAAGGAAAACAAAGCTTGAGATGCTGTGGCTTAGGCTGGCAATTTAGTGAGCAAACTGTGATGCAAGCCTAATCTTGCATCATTACAGTGCACCTACACTGAGCTAGCACTGGTGTGGCTTTGTGAGTGCTCCTCCTTCTCCCTTTTCACTTTGCATGCATCAGATCTTATTAATGATGTTTTCTAGGGAGTTTTATGACTATATTCTGCATGATCTGTGAGTAGGGAGTTACTCTTCTGTTTCCTGTGTTGATATATGTTCCCAGTACACTGCTACTTTAGTTTTTAACCTGTATATCTAATACTTCGTGGCATATACTGGAATTTCCTCCAAGGAAGTTCATCCTATCTTGTTCTCCAGCTCCCTTAATATCCTTCCTCCCCTCTCCCAGTGCTTGATTGCATAGAAGACAATTTGGCAGACAAGTGACAGTGTTTGCAAGTTTGTCTTTTTTTAAGTAGCTTTGCTGATTTCTACACAGACTGGAAGTCACTCAGTGGAACTAATCCAATCACAATCTTATTTTGAAGTTAATGACTTTTAAAAGAGTACTTTTAAAAATAGTCCTTAAATACAAAAGACAAAATAATCTCTAGGATACATTTTGAGACTTGACTACTTTGGGATTTTTTTTTTTTCTTTGAGGCCAACCTTAAAATGATACAGAAGATTTATTTCCTTTGGTCCTGTTCAGTTTTAGCCTTACTAGTCAGAGGATGAAAGTCTCCTGAAGGGCTGAAACACTGCAAGCAGCTCTGCAGCCATGTGAAGAAATGATGCTCTATCCCACACTGTGAATTTAAACAATCACTTTTTTATTTGGCTTACTTTTATCTCATTGGGTAGCATTAGAAGTGGACCTGTGTCAATAGAATTGTTATATATATATATGCAATACAAAAGAATTCCACCAAGAAGCCTCTTACATGGGCAGCCTGTAATCACATCCTGCCCCTCTGCCTTCCTGCCCGTTTGCCATCAGTTTGAAAGTTCAGCATCAGGCTTGTTTTATGACAGTCTTGTTTTCTTCAAAGGATGTCTGTGGTGAGAAATTACTGGTGTGAACTGCAACTGAAAACCCTTGAGCCTTGCTCTGGAGGCAGCAGTCTTGCTGAAGTGGTATTTTTGTGAACGAGGTTAGGCGAAGGCTGGTACCTTTGACATTGAGACATTGGTTTCAAAGACCAAGCTGGCCTTAAAGCCTGCTGGTGGCAGGGCTAGCCTTACCACCATGGCACTGGCCATCCTTCCCAGGGAATAGGAGAGAAACTGTCCTACTGTACCCAGGCACCACAAAAACCTGCAGTGAGGATTCCACCTGCCTTCCTTAATGTTGGTTGCTGGGTCTTGGCTGTTTGTCAGTGTGTTTTCTGGAAGTTCTGTCTCCTGAGCTTCCATCTGAAAGAGGCAGGTGCAGCTGAGCCTACTTTGGGATTTGGGATGAAGGAGTTGCTGCTGCATGGAGCTGTTCTTGGGACTGTTCAGAGGCACATGTGCTCCTCACTTTGGGCAGTTAAGCAGTTGAGATGAAAACTGGGTGCAGTTTCCTGAAAATAACTTTACCTATTTCAACATGAAGTGGTAACTAGAGCCTTCAAGCTTAGTACAGTGCAAAGTCATCACTTCCAGTAAGATGTAATCATTTCACATTTGATGGAAAAAAAAAATTGCAGTAGAAAGATCTCAGATGATTCATTTCCTATGCAGCATAGGTGTAATTCTGTTGAGTTGAAACTTGAAACATAGCTTATGCTTTGGTTTATTTCTTGCACAACTGTTGTAATATCCTTCCCCTTCTAGTGCAAAGACAATACTAAGGGCTGCACCAGTGTAGGAGAACAAGATAAGCTGCACATTTGAGCAGTGGATACTATATTGAATGCAAGTTTGATGGAGTGTAGACTGATCCCATGGCATCCGAGTAGACTGATGAGCAGAAGATGAAGTAACATCAAATGGGTTGTCTGGTAACCTCTGTATCCAAGTTATCTTAGCAGTAGTGACTGAACTACTCTGACCTTATGGCAGGTCTCCACAAGAAATCAGGATGAAAATCAAAATGAATTAATACCTTGAGATTATAATCCTTCTTCAGTAAAAATGATCTGCTGTAGGTCTAGGAAGAAAGCTCCGTTTTTCATTGCTACATTTTGCTACTCTTTTGGGTTGGTTCAGGTAATTGTATTTGATTTAAAAGCAGTTGAAAATGTTCTTCTCTTCAGACAGTGAGCTGTCACACTGGGGTGAGGTGCAGGGCATGGATGCTCAGCGCTGCTAACAGGGGAGAGAGCTAACTGTGCTCTAATTGTTGAACATACCTGAAAGCTAATGTATTCCTTTGAGTGGGTGTTAAAAATAGCATTGTGTGATGTTCTGCAGTAACAACTGGGAGGCACTCATGATATTTGCATTGCTGCTTTCTGCATATTCATCCTGAGAAGGGAAAGCCATTGCTGGATTCTTCTGGCTTGGGTCCCACTTTCAAACAAGAATCTGCTACTGAAACTTGTCCACCCACATTTGTAACTTCTAAGCTAAGTTATAAGTGTTACGGTTTGATATCTAAATGCTTATGGTTTGTGGCTTCCTTGACACTCCTGTTGCTTCTGAGGGAATCATGAAAATGGAAAATTGATGGAAATAGGCTGGTTTAATGAGATCTTGAAAGAAACTTCACCAAAGTAACACTATCAGCCTTCAGCTCTCGGGATTAAATGCTGAATGAGGAGGGGCTGCAGATGATCAAAACATAGTTTAATTTGATAATTGTGAAGTACCTCTTATTGAATTATAAACCCAATTAAGACATAGAAAGAGGATTTTCTTTTAATATCCATTAATAACTTCAATATAGGAGCTAGAGAATAATTTCCCCCAGTCAAAACTCTAATAATCTGATACCTAATAAGGTGATAGTTTAAGAAACAAATTGGTGTAGTGGAAAGGCGTGGGGCTTTTTGTCCTCACTTTAATACAGTTGCCATTTTCTCAGAGGAAAATTTGGGGCTTTTGTGTTGGAGTAAGTTGATCAGGATGTTTCCTGTAAACTGTATTTTGTTTATTTTAAAATGCTTCTTTAAATCTTCTCACTCATCTAATAATACTGACTAGTAAGTAGTGATGTTTCAGAGTCCTGTTCCTCCCTGTGTTGGTTTCACAATGTATTCAGTTTTCAAGGCACTGTTTTTGTGTATCTCTTTATATGCTTTTACCTCAGTCTAATGAATGAGCTGTGTGTAAAACATAATTTTGAGGTCATGTTTTCATTAAAGTGCTATTCCTGTTCTTATTTCCTCTGTATAGGGTAGTATGGGAATGCATATTTCTGACAGAAGTAATATTTTTGGGAAAAGTTGAGAGGACTTAGAACTGCACTTTTAAGGATATACTCAGTTTATTGTCTTTTACATGCAAGAGTTTAATTTCCAGCTATTCCTTTGTCTTCATTTTCATTTCTTAAACCCTCTTCTAATGGCTTTATACTGTCAGAATTAACTACAGGGGTAGGATGATATGGGTTATTGGTATCTGTGTGCAGAGCACTGGGGATAAATATTTCTTCATGGAAAACTGAAATCCTTCTCCTTTCCAAGAATTTCAACTTCAAGTTTATCTCCTTGTTTCTTAATGGAGAGTGGTTAGGCACTGGCACAGGTTGCCCAGAGAGGTTGTGGCTGCCCCATCCCTGGCAGTGTTCAAGGCCAGGCTGGATGCAGCCCTGGGTGACCTGGGCTAGTGATTGGCATCCCTGCTCAGTGTGGGGAGGTTGGAACTAGATGATCTTTAGGGTCCCTTCCAACCTGCCCATTCTAGGATTCTAAATAGGTATGAAGCAAGGAGTCCAAAGGCAGGAACCTGATAGACCTCTTGCATCTTTTTGCTGAACTCAGGTGTTTCTTTGCTATGAGCTGACCTGCAGAGCTCAGCCTTTTCCTGGCTGAGAGTTCTGCTTTCCTTTCTGCACATCTCCCTGTTTTTCAGTCTCTCCTGGTGTTAGCTGTAGTGTTTGCCATGCCTTCAGCTGGGTACAGCTCTCTGGCAGGCACTCGGGGCTCTCCACATACCACAGTTTGTTCATTTGAGCCTGCATCACCTCATTCAGTGGAGAAATTTCCTTAGCACAGGAATATTTTTGTGCATTCACCCTAAGGTGTCTTTTTTTTTTCTTTGCTGCTTCTCTTGTATTCCTCATCAAGCTCCAGCTTTAATTTACCCATTATTGTAAGAGGTTTGCTTTCTTCTCTGCAGCTCCTGGCCTCTGGAACAGTTTTCTAGAGTTCATGCCTCAGAACTTTAAATTAAGTGACTGCTTAATTTTGAAAACATGCCTGTGGAAGATGCATGCAGATTGGTAAAGTGCCTGTGCTATGGCTTCTTTGCTGTGGTCAAAATTTATCTATGCTTTCTGGCTAGAGTTGCATCCCCTCCCCAGTAATATCAGCATTGTGGCAGTATACAGAAAAGCTGCTATTTTATCTGCCCCTAGCAATTGTAATATCTTCTAGAGACTATGCCAGGCTTAGTCATCTGCCCTTGCTTAACTTGGCCAACTTAGCTGACAGCGTCTCAGAACAAGAACTATCTCTTAATGCACACAGTTTGTTCCTTGCTATGCTTGGTCATTTCCAATCTTCCTATTTTTTTTGACCAGTCAACCCTAAACTGGAGTTTGAGCTCCTTATTCCTCCCACTTTTTTTTAATAAGTTATTTTATCTTCTGTCCTCATCTCAGCAGGCTTTGTTTCAGGTTATTTTCCCTCTCATTCTGAGTTCAACTTTTGTCCCTTTGTATTTAAATCTGGCTGCTGCTGCTCTACTATACCCTGAATGCCTGCTAGGGGAGCAGGACCTTCCAGGAGATAACATGTGCATAGCCTGGGCAGGCCTAAGTGCTATGACACTTCAGTTTCAAATGGAATTTGGCTCTTAATATTTATAATGGAAGTGTACTGACTGTGCTTTTCCAAGTTTTTTTAAATTTGGGATTTTGAGGGAATAGAACATGCTCAGCTCAGCTGATCCTTCTGTCTCATTTTACATCCCTGCTAAAGTCTAATGGGTGCAGGAATATTTCAGACAAGAGGCTTTCAGAAGGTAGGAAAAGTCCATGTAATTTTTCCTAAGGTGTCTCTCTTACAAATAGTGCAACTGTTCTGTGCCAAGTAGTAGAGCTGAGACAGACATCTAGCAGGAAAAAGTTCAATGTGCATAATTTGACAAAGTTAGAAAGAATTAGAGAATTTTTTTACTGCTTCTTTGCTCAAACTCGGAAATACAAACCTCGTAGAAAATGTGGCTGTGGTTTGACATAGTGTAGTCCTAAAAAACTGGTGGTGGCTGTCCTCCACCATGGCACTTCCCTCTCTATCTTGACAAAACTCCTTACTGGCTGTTCCTTAATGTTTAATGCTCTTACACTGACATTTTTTGTTTTCTTTTTAATTGGTGCTGCTTTCTTTTCCCAAGAATTGAAGCTAATTGCTGTGTGACACGAAAGCAAAGCCACTGGTACCCCAAGGGGTGTGAGGGGTGTCCCACTGCTCCTGCTCAGCAGCTCTAAGTGCAGACAAGTCCCTCACAAGGGATAACCTAGCAGAAAACTGATTTTGGTGGAGGATTAGGTTTCTACTGGCTGTGACCCCTTGAGCCAGCTCCCTGTGGGATGTGATGAGGACCCATCAGTCAGGTGCTGCTTGCACCAGGGGGAGCATAGGGGTGGAGAGAGAATGCAGGAGAAGAGGTGATGGCAATGACCTGCTAGACCCAGGTAGCTATGAATGGCATGGTTTAGATGTTGTGGTATATTGGGTCATAGGCTGGACTTGATGATCCTGGGGGTCTTTTCCAGTCTTGGTGGTGATTCTGTGTGACACATTGCTGTGTGACCTGGTCTAGGTGATCCTGCTCTGGCAGAGGGGTTGGACTAGATGATCTTTCTAGGTCCCTTCCAACCCCTGACATACTGTGATACTGTGATGAAGTTAAAACAGCCCAGTTAGGGTCCTAATTTCCCACTTACACCTATTCCACCTCTTTTTCTAATTAATGAAAAACATATTTGTTCTTTTTCTCGTCTTCTGTAAGCATACTTGCATCCAATCTCTTGTTAAAATTAATCCCTGAGACTGAGTGTTGTAAAGTGAATTGCATCAGGTCCTGCCTACTTGAAAATACTTAGCTTATCCTAGGAGATTTTAAACTATTTTCCTGTGGAGACAAGTGTTTTTCTGAAGACATTCTTGTGGGTTTGCCTCTGATGTTAATTGTGGTAGCTACCTGGGTTTCTGCTTTTTAAAAAGAGAGATTGAAGGCAAAAGGGCTCCTTAGGAGTTGAGATGCCACCTTTTCTCAGTAATGCACTGAAGAGTGGATCCATAGTTGTATCTATATGAGGAATTGCTCATAGTATTGGAAGAGAAAATTGAGTCAAAACATCTGATGCCACCTTTTTTATATCTCTGCCAAGGAGCTATAAAAGGTGTGGTGGTTAGGTAGGTGTCTGGTTCACCTCAATGGGATGCTTTCCTGTTACTTTTATGTCTCTTGCTGGGTATATCAATCTGTGGCTTTTTTACCTGTCTCATTTACACATGTGTTTTGTGATCCTTTTGCAGTCCCCCTGAGGAATCTGACCTCCATTTATTGCACTCAAGTTTCATGTTGCTGAGAAGTTCTTAGTCCCTCTGCTTCCTCTCTTTATCATTTGGGTGCTTTGTGTTGGTTTTTTTTTGCCTTGCTACTTCTTAGCAGGTCCCATATGCTGTGTCACAAGTTTCTGCCTGCTATGATTGAACAATGCAAATAAATAACAATAAAAATGTGTGAATAGTGCAAATACTAGAGTGCTGTAGTAGAAATAAATTATGCAAATCAAGAGCTTTTTTTTTAAAAGGGTCACTGATTCTGCTGGTTGTTGAACACAGGCCTTGAGATTTCTGAAGGGAAGTCTGATATCAGAAAGCACTATGAATAATTTTGGGGATGAGAGAGAGAAACTAAGTCACCTAGGATCTCTAGTGCAAAGAAAAAGGCACTCGAAAATCTTTGGTCTGTAAGTCAAGGAAGAAGAAAGAGACTATACCACTTTAGTCCTGCATCTTATCAGCTGTAAAGTTTGTAAAATAGGAAGGGGAGGAGAGCGCTTGCTGAGTGATGTGCAACATCTGGCCAGAATTTAAACATTTCCCAGGGTTTGCTAAAATTACTTCTCAGGGACTTTACTACACTCTTTTAAACTCTTCTAAAGTATTTTCATAGAATGATAGAATCATTACGGTTGGAAAAGACCTAAAATCATCAAATTCAACTGTCAACAACCCACCACCACCCTGTTCACTAAACCATATCACTGCCACATCTACAGGTTTTTTGAACACCTTCAAGGGTAGTGACTCCACTACTTCCCTTGGAGCCTGTGCCAATGCTTAACCACTCTTTAAATGAAGAACTTTTTTTCCTAATATCCAACCTGAATCTTCCCTGCCACAACTTGAAGCTGTTTCCTCTTGTCTTATTGCTAGTCACCTGGGAGAAGGGACTGATGCTCCCTCCACTACCACCTTGCTCCAACCTCCTTTCAGGTAGTTGTGGAGAGACATAAGGTCTCCCTTAAGCCTTCTCTTCTCCAGACTAAACAACCTCTATTCCCTTAGGCATTCCTCCTAACACTTGTACTCAATACTCTTCACCAGGTTTGTCACACTTTTTTGGACACACTCCAGCATCTCAATATCTTATAGCAAGTGGCCTAAAACTGAATACAGTATTCAATGTGTGGCTTCACCAGTACTGAGTACAGGGGCAGAGTCACTTTCCCAGTCCTGCTGATCATAGTGTGTTGGACACAAGCCCCAATGCTATTTGCCTTCTTGGCCACCTGGGCACACTGCTGGCTCACGTTGAGCCCCTGCAGAGCAGTACCCCCAGGTCCTGTTCTGCTGGGCAGCTTTCCAGTCACTCTTTGTCAAGCTGGTAGCATTGCTTGGGTGGATGTGACCCAAGTGCAGGACCTAGCACTTTACCTTCTTGAACCTCATACAGTTGGCCTTGGCCTCTCCATCCAGCCTGTCCAGCTCGCTCTGCAGAGCCTTCCTACCCTCAAGCAGATCAACACTCCTGCCCAACTTGGTGTTGTCTGCAACTTACTGAGGGTGCACTTGATCCTCTCATCCAGATCATCAATCAAGATATTAAACAGAACTGGCCCCTGGGGAACATCACTGGTGACCAATAGCTAACTGGTTTTAACTCCATTCACTACAACTCTCTGGTCTTGGCCATCCAGCTAGTTTCCTACCCACCAAAGAGTATACCTCTCTAAGCTATGAGTTGTTAGTTTCTCCAGAAGACTTCTGTGGGAGACAGTGTCAAAGGCTTTACTGATGCCTAGGTAGACAACATCCCCAGCCCTTCCCTCATCCACTGGGTGGGTCAGCTGCTTGTAGAAGGAGATCAGGTTGGTCAAGCAGGACCTGCCATTCATGAACCCATGCTGGCTAGGCCTGATTTGCTGGTTGTCCTGCGCATGCCATGTGATTATATTCAGGATGATCTTGTCTATAAACCTTCCCTGGTACCAAGGTCAGGCTGACAGGCCTGTAGTTCCCAGGATCTTCCTTCTGACTCTTCTTGTAGACTGGCATCACATTGGCTAACCTCCAGTCATCTGGGACCTCCCTGGTTAACCAGGACTACAGATGGAGAGGGGCTTGGCAAGCTTTTCTGCCAGCTGGCTTAGTACCCTCAGGTGGAACCCATCCAACCCCATAGACTTGGGAATGTGTAGGTGGAGTAGTAGGCCACTAACTGATTCCTCCTGGATTGTGGGGAATTTATTCTGCTCCTTGTCCCTGTCTTCCAGCTCAGGGGGCTGAGTACCCTGAGGATAACTGAACTGACTGTTAAAGACAGAGGCAAAGAAGGCATTAAGTACCTCATCTTTGGTGGTGATGTTGCCCCCACATCCAACAAAAGATGGAGATTCTCCTTAGCTGCTCCTTTTGTTGTTAATGTATTTGTGAAAACACCTTGTTTTTTGTCTTCTGCGGCAGTGGCCAGATTGAGTTCTAGCTTTCACCTTTCTAATTTCCTCTGTGCATGACCTAATGACATCCTTGTAGTCTTCCTGAGTTGCATAGCCCTTCTTCCAAAGCTGGTAAACTCTTTTTTTTTTCCTTCAGTCCCAGCAAAAGCTCCCTTTTCATCCAGGCTGGTGGTCTTGACGACTCATCTTACAGCACTTTGGGATGTCATGTTCTTGAGTCCTTAAGGTTTCCTTCTGGAAGACTGTCCAGCCTTCCTGGACTGCTTTGCCCTTCAGGACTGTCTCCCAAGGGACTTTCTCAACCAGTGTCCTGAACAGGCCAAAGTCTGCCCTTGGAAAAATCCAAGGTAGCAGTTTTGCTGACCCCCTTCCTTACTTCACCAAGAACTGAAAACTCATTTTGTGGTAGCTGTGCCCCAGATGGCCTCTGACTCCCACATCTCCCACCAGTCCTATTTTGCTTTATATCTCTCTCAAATTTTCTGTATGCTTCATGCCCTACAAATCATCTTGTAGCACTGCCTCTATCATTTGGTGTTTTTCCAGAAGGCAGTCAATAGCCCTGCAGTGCCTGTAGGTAACATGTGCTGGTGGCACTGACAGGACCATGTTGTTTTGTAACATCCCCCAGCATGCATGGATGGGCTTGTGCTGCTGCCTGCAGCAGAAGGATGCTGTTTATGTTCTTTCACTACCAAACCTGATTATTTGAAGTTATAAGAGAAAGTTTTAAGTGTTTAACCACAAAAGTAGAGGTAAAATACAGTTGTTAGTGTCTTGTGAACAAGTTTAGACAAAAAAGTCTGATGTGTAGTCCAAACCTAAGTTGCTCTTCTGACAGAGAAAGCTGCTGCAAATCCCTGGGTTTTAAGTCTTTAGCATTTTTCCTCCTTCTCACACCTGGTTTTGAGTTTCTCTTTTATCTTTAATTGTATCCCTTTGGCCTAGTCTTCCCACGCCCTGAGTTGTTCCCTTTTCACCCCTCCTTCCTCTTCTCTTAGAGTTTTCAGGATGAAAAAACACTTACTTAAAGAAAGTGTGAAATGCATTTCTCCCTGTGGAATAGCTGTAATCTTAATTTAATCCAATTATGTTGGCTAAACATATTAGCTAGATGCCTTTGTTAACAGCTGACCTTCTTAAAAGTCTGTGTCCTTGGATTACAGAGCTGATGTGTAGGGGTGAGGAGCAGAGGTGTTCCACACCATTAAGAAGCTGCCACTGCTGGGCTGCGAGGAGCCCAGTGCCTGTGCTGCTTAGAAGGATGCACTTTGTCCAGTTTTGCTCTGTCACTGATGGACTAGCACTTTGCCACTTCTCCCAAAACACAGAGGAGAGTGTCTTGAGCACTCTGAATGTGCTGTTGCAACGTGGGTTTATACAAGTTTCATGTGCTTTAACTTGCCTTTTAATAAGTTGAGGTTTGCAAATGGAGTCCATTACGAAGATGTTAGTTAGCTATCTGTAAATAAAGGCATATAAATTAATCTATGTAGACAGAGGGTCACAGATTCAAAATAAAGTACATAAGCTAATATAGAAATATCATACAACTGCATAGCAGAATGTAGTATTTTATCTTGGTTCACTGAGGAGCATGATCTGATCCAACCCTTTGGGGCAAGTCTAAAGAGCAAGCAAACAAAGTACTCTGAATTATTCTACCTAATTGAATAAATGTTATTTGGCTAAACTTCGTTAGATGTTAAATTTCGTTTTCCTGTGTCTTCCCAGGTAATGTTCTTCCTATTGTTAGGATAGCAAGTATCCCTAGATTTAATTTCAGTAACCTAAGTAGCATGGCAGACTCTAGAATTGTTTCCAAAGATAGTAGATAGTGTTTCTGTCTAGGAACAAAATTCATATTGGTGGTGGTTTTCATTGCAGTTTGTCTGCATGTTGTGTAGTTTAATAGTTTCCTTCATTAATTTTTATTATTCAAGATGTACAATATTTTTATTATTCAAGCTGTCCTTTGAGCTGAGTGTAGCATCTAGCTGATTTTCAGACATCATCTTTCTAATACTACTTTTGCTCCACCTTGTTTTTATGTAGGCAGCTTTAATGCAAACATGCTAGTTTAATGTGCAATAATTGCAGTGGTTGTGCTTTCAAACAAGGACAAAAATTGTTGAGAAGCAGAGGAGAGCAGTTGTCCAATGATGCTATTGATGTCATGTCTCATATTTAATTGATGGAAAGTTTATATTTGTGGAAGTTACTGGCCCTCTCAAAGCTAGCCTTTCAAATGGTGAAGGAAAAACATAACTTACACTAATACTACCTGTGCACAAACTTGCAAGGATGTAAGAAGATTTTCAAAAGAAATGTGGCTTTATGGGTGTGTGTGTGTGTGTGTGTGTGTTGGTTTTCTTAACTGAAATATTCTTGAGTAAGGGTAGAAATCTTTTGTATTTAAGAAGGTTCAGACTTGAACTTTCACTTAGCTTTTCAAATGAAAAAAGATTGCTGAATTTTCAAATAAAACCTTCATCATGACTATGGGGAATGAAACTGTACTAATACCTTGCTGGGAAAAGTTCACTGCTGTCTGCCTTTCCTATAGCNTTTCAAATAAAACCTTCATCATGACTATGGGGTATGAAACTGCTGTCTGCCTTTCCTATAGTCCCAATACTGTGTTTGATAAAGTGCTTTTTAACAATCCATCAACTGAAAACATATATGTTTTTAACAGGCAAAACGAAGGCTGGAGCTAGGAGAAAGTGGCCACCAGTACCTTGCTGAAGGACTAAAGACTCCAAAGGGAAAAGGAAGAGCTGCAACAAGAAGTCCAGATAGTCCAAAAAGTAAGGGAACTTGTAACACGCTGTAAGGCTTAAGATCACAACAAACCAGGACAACAGGCAGCATTACCAACCTAAAAGAGTGTGTTTATTACTCTCCTCACCTGGACGTGTGTGCAGTATACTCAGCCCCACAGCCAGGTAGTGGACAAGAAGCTTGCAGGGTGCATGAGTTGGTGCAGAGCTGCTGAGAGGCTGCAGAGGCTCCTTCCTGGCTGCTAGGTCTGGCCCTCTGCATGCCAGGCAGCCTGCAGCCTCTCAATCCAGGACCAACTTTTCAGGCAAGGATGTCAAGGTGCCTATGCCTGGGGGAGAAGTAGATCCTGAGGAATGAAGGTGCTATGATGGGATCAAACACACAGTTATAAGGCAAGGCTAACTAGGACAGCCTCCTCCTTCCCTGATGAAGTTCCAGCAGCTGATGGGCAGGACTTCTTACCTCAGGCAGGGATTTGCAAAGAGCAGTAGCAGTGCCTCAGCAACACTGCATACTGAATGCTTTTTGTGGGCTCTGAGCTGCCTTCTCTCCATGCAATTATTGCTAGTAATCTCCTAGATTATTACTGCCACTGCTTAGTTGCTGCAAATATTAATTTTTGCACATCTGTATTGCCTTGGGCAGTAGCTTTCTTGCAATAGGAACTGGGGGTGTAGCCTTGCCATCCTGTTTTGGGGATTTCAGCAGGAGAGTTAGGCTTGCAGAGGGAGGCAAACAGGGAAAGGGAGGATTAGGGCAGCAGTGGTAGTGCTGGGAGAGCAAAAGATGTGAAGGAGTACTAACGTGTCCTTCCTCACCAGCTGAACTGTTTGTTTCTGTTGGAGCACATAGAAAAAGTGGAGTTTGGTCAAGATAGGAACTTAAAGGAGACAAGTTAAACAACCACAGTTGCTTAAACAAAACTAAACTTCATTAAACTAAATGAAGTCCATTTTAAATGGAATTGTGTTCTCACAGAAGTTCAGTACCATTTGGAGCATAGGATGCTGCTGCAGTGTTGATAAGGCTGTACATAGAACTTGGTGTGTGACAAGGAGCACAAACTGAAGGAGGGGAGATTTAGATTGAATGTTAGAAAAAATTCTTTACTCAGAGGGTGGTGAGGCCATGGAACAGGTTGTCCAGAGATGATGTGGATGCCCCATCCCTGGCAGTGTTCAAGGCCACGTTGGATGTGGTCCTGGGCAACCTGGTCTAGTGGGTGTCATCCCTGCCTGTGGCAGGGGGTTTGGAACTCGATGATCTTCAAGGTCCCTTCCAACCCCATTCTATGATTCTGTGTCATTTCAAGTGAGGGTCATGTATCCTTTTGCCCTTATCACTCTGACCTTTTTATTCTTTTCCAAACCCCCAAACAAACAGAAGCTACCCTGCTTTAAATTCACAAGGTCATCTAAATGGTATGACTATTCCTCTATTTCCCAGAGCAGACAAGCCTGGAATCTGCCAAAGAATGAGTTACAGCTTCGCTGGTTTTCATTGAAAAGCCATTACATTCTTCAAAATACTTCAGGGTAGTCTCAAGGTTTGCTTACATGTAGGATTTCAGTTTTGACTGACTTCTGCTATTAAATCTGGGACCTTGGAAACATGAAAATGACCACCAGATCAGCCTAGCATCCATCCTGCATAAAACTTGAAGTAAATGAAAGGTTTGAGAAGTACCAGCCCAGCAGACTTCTAATAATGACTGGCTTGTTTCCCTTGGCAAAAAGGCCTTGAACACTTAGATCAGAACAATTTCTAATTCTAAGTATTTAAACTCTAAAGTCCATCTGTGAAGTATGTAGATGCTGCATTTGTGCATGAAAGCACTGAGTCATGTAGTAAAATCCCAGCTGTTTGCTGACTTCTAATCTAAAAGAGGTGGATACTCTTGCCCGGTTTGACTACTGTTTGGTTATGGAGAAATGATGATTATAAATTGTGTCTTATGTCAGTCTCCTTTAATTGACTTGAGGTTTCTGTAGGCTGTTGTGCCTGGCACTGGTGGAATCTGTCATTGTGTTCACCCACTGAAGTACACCTAAGTCCTGCTTAATTGCATGTGAAATACTTATCTTACAAGAGGGGAAAATCAAACCCTGATGAAAGCTGGCTATCAGCCTGATGAAGCAGAGTCCTAGGGGGATTTTTGGTATTGCTGCCAGGATAAATAGATACTAAAAATACTATTAAGAATTCACATAGTGAAAGCCTAAGTAGGATATTGCTATATGTGTCTGTCTAGCTAATGGAAATATTTGCATTTTAAAAAATGTATGTATTTGCTCATGTTCCCGTGACTTTTGGAAAAGTACATCTTGAAATACAAATAAATACCCAGTGGTTAGTTGTGTCTTACTGTACAGGGTTGAGAGATTTCTTTAGTAAAAATGAAACAAATAACTGTAATCTATATCCTTTCATTTCTGGATAGTGCTTTTGGAACCAAAATGAGAAACCTGATTTATCTGGTTTTGCTTTTGTTTTATTTCTCTCTACAAGCTCCAAAATCTCCTTCAGAAAAGACTCGATATGATACATCACTTGGCCTTCTTACAAAGAAATTCATTCAGTTGCTGAGCCAATCTCCTGATGGGGTCTTAGATTTGAACAGAGCAGCAGAGGTCCTCAAGGTGCAAAAAAGGAGGATTTATGATATCACCAATGTACTGGAAGGCATCCATCTCATTAAGAAAAAATCCAAAAACAACATTCAGTGGATGTGAGTATTCATTATCCTTTTCCATTCCTGCTGGCTGATTTCAGCAGTGTGTTTCTTCTCCCACCTTCCATTCTAAGACTTTGCTCCAAGCAATCATCCCAAATGCTTGCCATCAGGATAAAGCTTTTCTTTTTCTGTTAAGACAGGTTTTCAGTGCATAAACAGGGTTTGTCAGAGAAATTAGAAACCAGCATTTTGTCTGAATACTGGATTAACTTGTTTGCTTCTGCAAGCGGAGTTTAGATTTCAGGTACACGTCTCTACCTAATGCCTTCCTTGCTCTTTTTCAAGGTGTGGTTAGGAGAGAGGGGAGCTAGAGGTAAGATTTTAGAAGTGCTTAGAAATATTCCACTTTACCATCTTGGTGGCAGTTCCAGAATATGTTGTCAAGATAAAAAGATGCTTTTTCTGGAAAGCGTAGTTTCCGTTGACTTGCTGTTGGCAGGTTTAGGGAGGAAGGGCTAAGAACCTGATCTGCCGCTTCCGTTTTCCATAGCTTAGGGTCAAGTTTTACTAACGCTGAGAGGGCCTCTTCTCCCTTTGCATCCATAGGGGCTGTAGTCTGTCAGAGGATGGTGGCATGCTGGCACAGCGTCAAGGCCTCACGAAAGAGGTGACTGAACTGACTCAGGAAGAGAAGAAACTGGATGAGCTAATCCAAAGCTGCACCCTGGACCTCAAGCTGCTTACGGAGGACTCAGAGAATCAAAGATATCCTTTTCCCCAAAACATCAAAGGTGGTTGTCTCCTTGCTGTGTCCTGTAATACTAGGAAAAATCCTCTATGTAATGTGATAAAAAGCATGAGAAATTTCCCGAAGTTGGCCAACAGGTTTTGATATAGTTCTATATAAAAGTTAACTTAAGCAACTTGCACCTGTAATGCTTCTGGAATGTCCAAAAAAAAGGAAAAGATGATACATGAAGGATCCCATTAATGCTTATAAATATGTTAAGGGTGAGTGTCAGGAGGAGGGAGCCAGGCTCTTCTCAATGTCATCCAATGTTAGGACAAGAGGGAATGGGAGCAAGCTGGACCACAGGAGGTTTAGTATTAACACGAGGAGGAACTTCTTTACAGTAAGGGTGATGGAGCACTGGACCAGGCTGCCCAGGAGGCTGTGGAGTCTCCTTGTCTGGAGACATTCCAGAGCTGCCTGGACACATTCCTGTGTGAGCTCGTCTAGGTGATCCTGCTCTGGCAGGGGGGTTGCACTAGATGATCTTTCTAGGTCCCTTCCAACCCCTGACATACTGTGATACTGTGATAACATCCATATTCACATACAGTAGAACCAAGAATCTAGCTGATTAATGAGTGACAACATCCAACATCTCTGTGCTTTCTCAACTGTTTTGAGCATAGAGAAAACTCTGGTTTTATGTGCAGAAATTATAAAGGCATGCAGACAAAGGCTGCATAAGGTATGCATAAGATTCCTATGACTTCTGGTACTTTGGCTGTTAATACCCCTTGCAATTAACAGATTTCCTTTTTCACCTATAAGCAACAGAAGAAAGTTATTCTTTAAATGATCATGTGAAAGCTTTTATTACCTTATGTAATGAGTAGTTCTTCAAAAGCATCTGATAAGTTGGACTTACTCACTGTTCTGAAGGATAGGAAATAACTATGGGAGTGTCAGTAAAAAGTATGTGAACTATGTCAGTGTTGTCTTTTGACAAGCTTTCATACACATTTTGAGATGTAAGCAAAGATCAGAAGTGGCATAGGGAGTAGGGTCAGCACTGCCTTCAGCCAAGAGCTTGATCCATGATGACACTTAAGTAAGACAAAACATCGCATTATGATTCTCTGTTCTGCTAGTGCTGATCCCTGTAGTAGAGATCCCTGCCTTGCCCTTGCTGGCTCCTGTGGGGATGGATGAGGAGAGATCAGCACTAGCAGCATTTTGGCCTTGTGCTTTTTGATTTGAGAGAGTGTATTCCCCAAATCTTTTGGTGACTCTGAAGTTTACTAATACTACTAGTGATTATTGCTTGAGGAAGGGTGTGAAACCTGGGTATGAATCTGGGTGTGTGCCAATATTGGCTTTCATTCAGCTCACTGGAGTCTGATGTGAGATGACCTGCTGAACACTCATAGAGCTGAGAAGGCTCTTCCGTTGCTTAACTGCTGAAGACAAAGTTTCTGCTTTTTAAGCTTTTTTTTTTTTCCTTTTCCCTCATGATTAGGCAGTGTGCTTCCTCATCTCCCATATAAATAGAATCAGAATGTAACCCATTGCTACCTTTGAATATTGTGGGATATGCTCAGCATTAGTGTGGGGAGCCTACAGCTACAGAAATGAAGATTGTTGTTATTTAAAAACCATGCAATCTTTTCCTTTGTTTGTATAGTGACATCCACTCTTGCTGTAAATTTGTACTCTGCCTTTGCAAACCTTACTAATGAGTGGTAAAAGCCTTGATAAAAGCCATTTGGGTAAAAGCTGACCTGACATTTTGCTTCCTGACCTGTTTGGTCCAAGTTAGATGTGAGATCTATTGCTATATTGAGCTTGTCTTGCTGTACTGCATGGTAACAGTATACATTTACCAAAACTATTCACATTTTCACCCCCAAAAAGTATAATAATAAGTTAAGCTTTTTATTTCTATGGTGTAAACATTATGCTAGATTAGTCACAGATGACAAAAATAAAGTGCTGGAAGCACTTGCATGTTTGTGTGGCAATTTCACATACTGTGACATGAGGTACCACCATGCTGTAACCTACCAAAGCTCTCATGGTAATTTGGACAAATTCATGTTGAACAGCAAAATATTTGTATTTATTCTATGCTTATGCAGAAATCAACCTTCTGCATTGTCAAGATTTTTAAAGTAGTTGTTTCAAGAGGTTTTTGAAATAATTTTAGAAAATATAAATTACTATGTCAATATATGAATGTTGTGTAAATGTTTATACATTTATGCTTGTAAAGATTTATACTACACATACAAAACTCAAATGAAAACTGAAATTGTTTTGTTGATGACTTCAAAAATACATTGTATGCATATCTATATCATGCATCTGTGAATTCCTTTACATTTTTTCTGTTATTTCCAGTTATCTGCATTTTGATAGCAAGTGGGTAAAAGATTTTGCTTTGCCCAGTCTGAGGGTAATTTCAGGTTGTTGAGCTTTAGTTTATGTAGCTTTATGCATGTGAAGGAGAAGAGAGAGAAACACTCAGCATGGAGAATCCCTTTTGTCACTCAGTAGTGGCCCCAGCTGTTAGATCAAAAGGAAGTTCTCACAGAGTTTCACTGCATTCACAACCAGTGTAGAGAATAGAAAGCTTAAGGCTAAGAGCAATGGAGCCATGAGAAAATGGAAAAATAATTCCAAGATTTCTGCCTCTTCTAATAGTCTGAATATATTGTAACTTGGGCTGGAAAATTCCTTAACAGTGACTACATTAGCTTATGTGACGTATCAAGATATTCGAAAAATTAGTGGCCTTAAAGACCAAACTGTTATAGTTGTGAAAGCTCCTCCAGAAACAAGACTTGAAGTGCCTGACCCAATGGAGGTAAGGAGAACCTCACATTTCCTGCCATGATCTATGTCATTTCTCTGTAGATGGTGCCCTATGGTAACTCATCTCCACGTTGGATTATATTGGCATAGAGTCCTGTATTCATCTGTCTTAGAAACTTTAGAGTTTGTTTTTTTTTCCCTAAGGAGAGACTTTAAAAATAAATTTACACAGGACAATCATTATTTGTTCCTTTCCTCTCAATTGCAGCTTTCCTTCAGAGTTATCCACACTATTTACAGGTATTCTCTTTTGCCATACTTTATCTAAAGAAGAGCTTTTCCTTGGCAGTTGACATTTCCTGTCTGTAACCATTGAGTTTTTTGGTTTTCTTTATGTAGTTTTAGTTACAAAGTTCATGGATAACTCAATGCCTTAAGCATCTTGATGATTCATAAAACTCCTAATTTATTGAGACATATGTTTTCATGTAGGATTTTCCTTTCTGAAGTATTACAGTTATTGTAGAAACTTGTGTTTTACTCCTAGCATCCATTCTTCCCCTTCCTTCTGTCATCATCATCTTGGCTTCATTGATGCTACTTCTACACATCTGTGTTAAGCTTTGTACATTGTGCTAGTGCACTTTCTGTTTGCTATTGTGAAGTCTGTAGGGGGATGGGGATTTCCTTTCCTGTTTTATTGTAAGTACTTCTATTTCTGAAGTTGTCCATGTGTCCTTTGCTACTCAAGCCACACTCTCTCTCTCAATGCCAGCTTTTGTGTGTAAGATGTCTGACTCATTCTTTCATCCTCACTTTGGCTTTTTTCCTTATTTCAGGTAGATGTCTAGGGTAACTTAGATGATTACTTATGTCACAACTGCAGAGAAAAAAGCTTCAAGTAGCTTTTCTTTGAAGATATCCTCAGGGAGTAGCCTTGCTTTTCTTCATTCCTCTCATGGTTTATGAACCACATGGCCCAGCTGCTCCTGGGATTTTATCTCTTGATGGTAAAAGTGTGCTGCTTTCCAATTCCCTGTTCTTACGACAGACCCAAGTATGTTGGGCAAACATAAGTAATTTTCACAAGCCACTACTTTAGGGATTCAAAAAGCACATCTATTTCTTCACTCAAGGGGCAAAGCCCCTCTGTGCCATGTCCATACCTCTACATTATTCCTTCAACCCTACCATTGGGCAGGTTCCATGAGGCCAGAGCTACCTGCTGCTGGGCAGACAGGAACAGATTCCAGATTCCCTGACACTTCATAAGATTTTTCTTCTTTTTATGAGATTATTCTTCTTCTCATCAGATTATTGCTTAGGTTCATTATGATTTCCATCCTTTTTTTTTTCCTGCCTTTATTCTTGATTTCCCCTTGGAACCTAGGTGAAGGTTTTGGAAGAAGAAATCATTTTGCTGCAGTGAGGAAGGGCTATCTTTTATCAGTATCCATAAATATACACTGTTATCATTGCTTGTTTTCCTGTTTCTTTCCCCTAGGCATTATGCTTTGATTTCTTTTAATTTGGTGAAATCAGGCGAGTAGAGAGAGATGCACACAATCATTAACATTGGCACCTAGACCTCCCTTATCCCAAACTTGTTCATTTAATTTTCACCTTTAGGCAGTAAAGTCTTATTTCTTTCTCTCATTTGCAGTTTCATTTCAGTGTCCTTTTTGCATACCTCAGTCACTCAGCAGTATCTACTCCAACTCCTGCTCTTCCCATCTCCTTTTTTCCATTTATCTATAGCATTGCCTGCCCTAATTACTTGTAACTGTTTTCTCTGCCCTGGGGAATCCCTGTTCAGTTGCTGTTCTCTGTATTTGTAAATGCTATTCTGTTACATAACTGTCAGAACACAAATAATAACGGGAATATAAGGAACCTTTTGTCAAAGGGCACAATAAAATGTGTTTTAAACAAGTCTGCAAGGAGATATACAATGCCTGTATTCATGTTTCTAAAAACTCTTGATGCAATACAGCTGGAGCAGGTTTGCTTGTAACCAGAGTCGTTTGTGATTTTCCATTGTAACACTAGGAGCAACTTTGCAGATTTTCTGTGTATATATGTCATCTTCTTTTACTGCATCAATGCATGAAAGTTAAGAAAATGTAACTTGTTGTGATGAATTAGGAGTTCTTGTTATTCAGAACCACCATCAAAATTGCTGCCTTCAGGGGGCAGAAGGGCTTACATAAACAAGCTTAAGTGAAGGAAATGGCCTGTGATTTTTCTTTTTTTGTTATTTGGAAAAACGTCCCTGCTAAACAGGTGAACTTACAGCTATTTGAGTTCAGTGTAAGTGCTAAAGTTGTTGGAGGAGGGGGAAAGATGTTTTGGCATCTTTTTAAAGCAGAAACGTTTACACAAACACATCCAATAATATTGTTGTGAGTAATAATATAACCTCTGACTTGCATCCCATAGTTCCATTCCATCAGAACGCTCCAGGTTATTGTGGTTGTAAGGAAATGTTAGGAGCTCAGTCCTTTTATACCTCTCTGGTTATGATACAACACATAAAATGTTGGACTTCTGGGATAACATGCACTACAGACACTGGGAAAAGCTTTTATGTTTTGTTCTAATTTACAAGACCCAGGCCTTTCACAGCTTCAAAAAAACATGCATAGGGGATTTCAGGTTCTTTTCCTTAGTAAAAAAATGTATTCAAACACTCACACCTCAGTAAAAATTTACTCTGTATCTGTTGTGTTCATTGGCATAACACATTATTGATGTTTGTTTTGTTAGCAGAATGCATTGATACATTTATCTAGTACTCAAGGACCTATTGAAGTTTATCTGTGCCCAGAGGAAAACGATGCCCTCAGTCCAATGAAAACCTATAGTCAGGACCACAACGGAAATATTTCCAAAACCATTTCCAAAGGTAAAATTCTTTCTTTGTAATACTAATGGTTTTCTTTCATGCTCTTGTTCAAGATTCCATTTTGAACTTGAGATACCCAGTTTTTATTTTTTGGTTTTATTTTTCTGAAAAGCTAAGATATCAGTTTTCCAGTGTGCCTTTCTGGCTTATGTAGTGAGAAATATGTTTTCCTCTGCATCAGTTGTTTAAAATAAGTTTCTATTTGCATGTCATAGGTAACCAAAGTTTATGGAATATTAAAGAAAGAAACAGTTTTGTTCCTTTTGTGTTTTCAGCTAGGAGGGTAGCAGTAAAGATTCAGCTCAACACAAGAGGCAGAAATCTCTGTGTATGGGTCTATGCAGCTACCCAGTGTCACTAATGACATCTCCTGCCTAGACAGTTTTCACTTTGACTATGAATTCCACTGAAAAGTGGGCAGCTCTCGCTACACTTGACTTATCTTATTCCCCTTGTAAATAATTTGTTAGTAGAAAAGTCAGTGGTGATAGCAACATGCGTATTTTTGAGAAGCTCGGTGTAACATAGCAAAACCAAGACAGAAATTATCTGGAGGCCAGTTTTTTGTTGAAAGGATGCTTTATGAAAGGTCCTTTATGCAGTGGTTAATTTGTATGATCTCTGTCTGATATTTCTCATGAGATTAAATGTGCCATCCTTATTTTTCTCCTCCTACAGAAGTGGCTTCTACTAACTCAGGACAAGGTGACTGCTCAGTAAATATGGCAACAATCTCTCCATTGGCTTCTCCAGCCAACCTTCTACAGCAGACTGAGGACCAAATTCCCTCAAACTTTGAAGGACCATTTGTGAATTTACTGCCTCCTCTGCTTCAGGAAGATTATTTGCTGAGCCTTGGAGATGAAGAAGGCATCAGTGACCTCTTTGATGCTTATGATTTAGAGAAACTTCCTTCCTTGGTGGATGAATTTATATACAGCTGATTCTCTTAAATGCTCTCCATATCTAAATCATGTTTTTAACGGAATCAAAAAACCTGCCATCATTCAGAGTTGTCCTCTACTTACTATGAAATAGCATTATTAAATAAACTAGGCTTTGAACAGTGCTGATATTTTAATTAAATACTCCCTAAAATACTATAAACAAGAAGTGAAGGCTTTTACAGCAAAGCCTTCTCCTTGACCCAGAGCTCCAGCGCCTTGTGAGTCATCCAGCGCAAGCAGGTGACTATAAATGTTTTGTCTTCACACTCCCCCAGTCTCTGCTTCCCGTGACAAGTGGGCTTAGGGAGAAGGGCTCAATGAACTGGTTTAGTCCTAAATAACCATTTTATAATAGCATTTCAGGTCGTGCCTTCTGCAGAGAATGCATGTCTCTTTGAGTGTCAAATCACGGATTGTACCTGCAGTGAACAGAGATATGAAGTAATGCAAAAGTGTGAAATGGGATTCTTCAGCTACTTGTGGGAATGTTGAAATTGCTGTCCTAATGCTCACTTTGAGCTGTGTATATGTCTCATTATGAGGTCAAATACTTAACGTCCTTAAAAGCTTTTAATAAAAAAAAAACAACAAAAAAATACACTGTAAATGTAGTGTATATTGCAAATATTGAAAAGTATAAAGTTCTGCCACTTCTTGTAGTATTCACAGATTTAATAAAATGCTTGTGTGTGTGTGTGTGTGTGTGTGAAAGTAGGTTTTGTTGGTTGTTTTTTTTAAACTAGAACGAAGATGCACAGTTCAATTTTACTGCCCCCAGTGTGCATTAGAACTGGTACATAAATTTTTGTGGTACTAAGTGGGGCTTTGTGTTAAGTGCCTACTAGAGATGCACTGTGGGTTTTTCCCTCTATGGAAAACACTTATGCCAAGCTTTGTTTGTTCAATATATGATATTTATCTCAGTGGGTTAGCTTCCTCTGCTTACAGCTTTTTATAATTCTCTTCGCCAGCAAAATGGAACTAATTTTTTTCCAAAGTACAGAACTGTAAGTACCACATCAACTGAATTGCATTTATTTTTTGAAGATCTTTGGTAGTATAGTATAGTACCAATATTTATTTTTTTGAACAGGAGAGGAATTCTAAGAAGTCTTAAATAATTTTTGTTTCGTTTTGAGTGTAAAATATGTTGCCATATTCTGGGCTAAATTAATGTTGAGTAGATGATGCCCATATAAGCCTTCTGTTTGCATTTCTGTTGTGCTTATCTGACATACTCGGAAAATTAGTACTATTTGTACTGTAGTAGAATATTATGTATGCAGGTTTTCTGGTACCATTGAGTTGCTGCTATGAAAGCTCACACACGAAAAGGCAAGAAGTCACAGTACTAATAAGGAAACTGTATGACTGTGTGAGTTTTGGGATATAACAAATGTATAAAGGGCAACACATAAAGAACTGTTAAACAGTGTTAAGTGTGTGTTTATATGTACAAAATGTGTGGATAGATCATTCAGCAGTTGTATTTAAGTTGATATATGTTCTCGACTCACACTTTAGTTAATCTAGCAGTTTTGTACAATAGAATTAATTTGTAAACACTGCCAGAATATTTTCTAGCTGGTTTGTAATTTTTTAAGAGTTTTTTTAGATGTGGATCTGTAAATAAAATTGTAGTATTTAAAGTTTTTCGTCTTGTGGAAGAGGAAAGTAAAAGTTGTGTGAGCATGAAGATTTGCAAGACAAAGGGGCACTTTTGTGGGGGAAGAGAAAATGAAGACTAAGGCAGACCATCTTTTTTTTGTATAAATGAAACACTTGTCCCAATGTGCGTGGGCAAAATACTAATCTAATTTAGCTTTGCATTGTATGCTAGTTTAAAAAAAACACACCTCTGTAAAATACTGTAAAAAAAAACAAAAAAAAAGCAACAAAAAAAAAGCTTTTATGGTGAGTTTTGTAAATAGATTTATTAAAGGTGACCTGTTCTCTAGCTGTGATCTTACCACTTCAGATGGATGTAATTTGAATAAATTTTGTATGGTAATGAAATCAATAAAAAGGATTTTTTAAAGACTTTAGATTTGTACACAGATATTTAAATTCTTCTTACTCTTGGTGCCTGTCATGCTGCTACTTGGAACCTGGCTGGTGCTGTTTTCATGATCAGTGCTCACACTCATTTGATACCAGATATGGTTTAATCTCATCTTTTTTCATTATGCTAACAATAAGTTCCACAGGTTTTTTTAAGACAGAGTGAAACAAGAATACAAGACAGATGTAAACAGACATAGTAGGAGATCCACTGGTTGGGATAATATAACACAGGTTTATTTTTATTTATCTCCCCATATGAATTACAAATAGACTTCTTGCAAACTTCATAGAAACTGGGTCATTCTAGGATTAAATTACATGAAAGCAGTTGTTGAGGATCTGTTTAACCTTCCTACTGATCATTCTCTAGAAGTCTCCTAATAGTAGCTTTGGAAAGGAGGAGTTCTGTTTACTTGAGTCATCTCTTGCTTGCACCAGATATTTACCAACTTTTGCATGTGCATTTACAAACTTGTACTCCTTTTCTGGTCTTGGTGCTGTGCCTTTCTAGATGCATGGCCATCAATTACTAGAAGAAAAAAACCCCACACACCCAGAGAATAAAATCACAATAATATAGATAGTTGCTTAAATGTTACTCTTCCAAGCAAGTCGTGTCTTGTAATCCCTGCATACAAGAAAGCTACAATTTAACTCCACGCACCTGTCTGTACTCAACTTCTGCACACACCAGTACTGAAAGGAAGGTAACAGAGCAGATCCTCTGTTCTTCTAGATTCCAAATAAATAATGGGGGAGGCTGGTGATTAGAGGACTGTGTTCTCTTACCTTCCTTTGATGCAGAGATGACGATGACTGTCCTCTTTCTGTCCTATCTTTTGCAGCTCCGTGGCCTGTTCTCAGTTTCTCTGTTCTACAGCTGCTGTAATTGGCAGGTACTACAAGCTACTGATGGCCAGTTTTCATGTTGTTTTCTTTCCTCTTCCTTCTGCTTTCTGTACCTGCTTTGTAAACTTCAGATGTGCTGAGTTGCAGGAGAAAGAGGGGAAAAAGCCCCAAACCAGGCAGATAAAATACTTAATTCTGCTCCCTGTGCTAATGCTCTGTACCTCAACATCAATCAGTGTACAAATACTTGTTTCAGGGAAATGTTATTGGGGGCTGTATGTGCTGCATTCCTTGGCTGCCAGCAGATGGAAAAGTATGCTGAGAGATCAGTCAAAACTGGCCTGAATGGTAGGCAACTACATACTCCTTTACAAACAGAGGAGTTTAGAGGAGTTCCTGCCCTTGAACCTGCAGTGAGAACTTGTCCATCTATAATTGACAGACAGCAGCACTTCTTTCTGATTTACACCTGAAAGAGTAAATGACACCACTGTCTTGATGCAGACATGGACAATTTTGTTGTAGAAAGTCTGAAAGATATGTAAGGTACTTTCTGTAGCATAAGACATTGATACATGTTGAGAAGTACCAAATTTAGCATATAGAAAAAAAGTCATTTTTTTCTGCCTGTAACACAGTTAATGCACAATGCCATTAGTGTCTCTGGAGCCAACAATTCTCAAGATTAAGTGAGCCAAGAGACGGAATAGTAAAGTCAATGGAGTGATACCAACAAAAGCTTAGACAAGTAGAATTTATCTCCCCATTTTGCTTTTCTTGCTGAAGCAGTATCTGCCTGGATATTACTCTGTAGCTAAGCAAAAATCAGCAGAATGCTTTGCCTTTATTAAGTCTGGGAGTTTCTTTAACCATTTTTTTCTTTCTAGAACTCAACAGGGAGAAAGTGTAATAACTAACAGACAAAAAATGGGTTGCTATCAGTTCTGAGTGGTGCTGAATGTTGCTGACAAATGACCAGCTGGATTATCCACATTGCAGCAATAGAAGAAGAAACTTAATTTCTTGTATCCAACCTTAGGACTCCATCTTTTTCCTGTATGCCTTCCCACTTTTCTACCCAGAACTGCATGTTAATTACCAGAGGTTAAGATTGTCATATTAAAACTGTGCCTTCACTTCCCTGGCTGTTTCCCTTCCCTAAGGATGTTAGTTGAGATGCTTTAAAATAACTAAGGATGTATCTTCTCCCAACTGTGAGCTAAATCTGAGGTTCTGAGGCTGGTGTCTTCAAGTCCCTAAAGAGCAGTAAGAAAGCTATGCAGGCAACTTGGAAAGGATGTATTCTAAAGCTGTTCTTTAGAGATTCAAGGAACTAGTGCCAGACTATAGAAGGTCAGCACTGGGACTTGTGCTGCCAGCCACTGTTTCTCAAAAAGCATTTTTCCCAGGTGGGTATAGATAATCTGTCTTCCTGTGGTCAGGAGGTGGTAGAGAATCATCTGCTTCCCTTACTACCTGCTGCACTACCAGCAGTCTGTGTGCAGCTTTATTTCTCATTATGAATATGCTACAAAGCAATTTAGATTTGTGAGCTTCAAAAGGCCTTAAAGGGTGCCTTCCATGTTGTGGCTACATCCTAGGATTGAATAGGACTGTGCTGGCACAAGGGCTACTTGATATTATGAATTCTTGGCAGCGGGACAAAGTAAGGACTCTGATGGATCATGCTGAAACTGATCAGCATGGCCTATTTATGTCACTAGGTATGGGACTCATGGGTTATTCCTGCCTGGGAGCTGCTCTTGGAGCTCACTGCCTCCCCTTAATGAGTAGTGTTTTGTCAGTCTTGGCCATCTGGAGATTTTTGGATATGTCTTGCAGGCTATCTGTGCTTTGCTCTTTTAGTCAACTATGAAACAGCACTGATGTCTGCCCAGTTTTGTCTAACCAGAGACACAACACTTGGCTACTCAAGATAACTATGGGGTAGTGCAATGCAGTGTTCCCAAAACAGAGAAGTTTAATTCAAGGACTGCATGTGAAATACTTAAAAAACTGAGTATGGGAAAATGAAAGGAAAAAGGAAGAGAATCACTAACCTAATCAGGAAGCAGTTAAAATACTGACTGGTAATATAGGTACTATTAGTTACTGACATACTAAGGACTACTTACACCATATTATGAAGGAGGATATCTGAAATAGAGTAATGTGACTATTGATTTTAAAATGTTTTCCTCCATTCTCTGGGTTAAAAGAGCTACAAAAATAATGAACTATACATCACAGTGTCTGAGAGTATCTCTCAAAAGTGCTTGTGTGCTTAAACAAAGACCAATCACACAGGCAAATGTATCTTAAGCTCTAACAATGACTCTGTCATGAGGCCAGGGGGATATTAATAGTGCTCAGTCCTGCCTAGAATGATTTGTTCTTAAAAGACTGATTTAAATGAAGTGCTTGTTTCTTTCTGTCCCAATTTTCCTCTTCAAATCTCTCCTGTTACTTTGTTCTCATTGTTACCCTTTTTTTTTGCCTGTGAACATTGTTAGACAAGCATGACATAAAATAAGCACTAGAATTTAGGAAAAAGGAGAGAGAAGGGAAGTGTTATTCATAGGTATAAGTTGCCAAGTTTTATCTGTTAGCAGACCAACAGGCCTATTACAGAATACACTCATGGCCTTCCTTCACTTCCTTTGCAGTTCAAAAGAGACTATAATTTGCTATCTGGAGAATGAAATAATGATTCCAAAGGCTCCTTCTAAAGACAATAACTTAATGTTTGAAATGCAGTTACAAGAAATTGGTTGGTTTTTTTTTAATATTCCAAAGCTGGCTACCTCAAAACAAAATACAAATGTTGAACATGCAATATAAACAGTCTTTTTAGATTAACTGTGTATATTAAAACCAAAGCAATAATATTATGCTCACCCTTTACAACACTTTTAATCAAGAAGGAAACTGTACACTTAACACCTGTATGCTTAGAGCCCTAGCTTTAGCCACCCAAGTGCAAACAGCCAGACTAATGTCTTCCAAAATAGTAGTAAGAAAAGTTGCTACTAGCCCTAAATTGGAGGAAAACAATGCCAGAAACTTTAGCCATCTAACAGTAATTTTTTTGACCAATGTTTTCCAGACTAAACAGGAAAGTTGAGAGTATCAACTTGTATTTTGAGGAAATTAATGATCAAGGGAGGCCATAGCAGGCATAAGAAGTAGCTCGTAATTCATTTGGATCAGATACAACAGAATCCAACTGTTTTAACGGGATATGTATTGCTGGACCTAATTTTCAATTAAAACAAAGGTGAGTCTCCAAGGATTCAGGAAACTCGAGCAGAAGTGTAGCCTTGGTGCTCAGCAGAGGCCCGGGCACTGGTTATCTGCACTTCAAACACAGCCACAGTGCACTGCTGGAGGAAATTCCATTTTCAACTCGATGACTTGACTTCCAGTCTCCCAATATCTGATGTTTCCAGCACGAGAATAGCAGCTGCCTGACAATTCCATGCCGTGCGGATCCCAGTTCCCAAGTCCTTACAGCTACGCTAATGAAGCACAGGCCCAAGACACGACTCGAGCGCCTCGGCCAAGGCAGCAGGACACTGCCCAGGGGCGCTGACGGACCGACGGGCCACCCTCTTATTTTTAAGGGCGGGGAGTCCGCAGCTGTTTTCACCCGCCGCCATCCCAGAGGCGGCCACGGCTGGCTTCTCTCACGGCTCGGGGCCCCGCGGTCGGCCCCTTACGGCTTCCAATGGATGAACGCACAGCCCTACCCCACTACCCCGCACTTTTTCCCGGAGCAGAGCACGCGAAGCCGCTTCCCGTTCCTCCCCCCGCGCTGAGGGCCGGAGCAGCTCAGCGGGAGCGGCCCAGCACAGCGGCCGCGTTAGGGTTTCCGGGGCCCCGGCGGCCACCGCCCCCAGCTCCGGACAGGCCTAAGCTCTGTTCTTCCCCCACGTACGGCAGTCCATCGGCGAAAGGCACGGGAGTGTCGGGCTAGCTGTCATACCTATCGGCGTTCTGGCAGCGGGCCCAGGGGGCCCGCGCTGCCGGCGGACAGGTGCTGTGCCGGCACCGGCGTCCACGCCCCGCTGTGCTATCCCGCCCCGCCGGGTAGCGCGGCTGCGCTGTCTCTCGCGAGGCTGCGCCGCAGAGCGCCGTGGGCTATTTTGGCCGCTGCTGGCCGCCGTTGTGGCGCTGCTGCGCGCGCGGAGCTTGGGGCGGGGCGTGGTGGCTGTGATGGCGGAGCCCAGTTGAGGCCGTGTTGCGTCTGGCGGAGGTGAGTGTTGGGATTCGCCGTTGAACCTCCCCTCCACTCTTCTTCTGCTCGCTTGTGGCGGTAATGGCCGAGTTCCTTCCTCTCTTGCCCGGTTCTGCCACTGTCTTGCCCGTGAGGTGCTCCCGTTCCTCTGGGGCCTCCCCTGGGCTCCGCGTTAAAGGCAGGAGGGGGTGATGGCCCCTCTGGCGAGAATTCCAAAGGGGTTGGCGGCTAGGCTGCTGCTCAGGGGACTGCTGCTGTCAGCTGGATGGAAGCCCGATGGCGGGCTGAGCCCAGCTGAGCTCCAGGCAGCGACCAAGCTGCGCGCCGGGCTGCCGCTTGCCCGCAGGCACGGAACAAACTTGCCCTGGGGCTTTGAGATGAGCCACGCTGGGCGGTGGGTCTGTCATATTTTATATTAACGCTACAGTTTAATTCTGGGCTCTGTAGGCCTGGGGATAAAAGCCCGGGACTTTACCAGAGACACCTGTTGGTAAATAGAGGAAAGAGCAGGCCTCTTCTGCCAGAGTGGAAGTTTTGTCTGTGGAAAGAGGTACTCTCTTGGTGTGTGCAAGTGTATCAAGGAGAGGTGACTGAAATAGACAAGGACAAGGGAAGTTTTGGCTTTATCAAGACAGTAAAGACAGTTTTATTTTATTTACTAGAACTCGCTTTTTTAAAGAGAAATGTAATATTGGCTCATATTTCAGTCAATCTGTCAGGCTAGCTGCAGGAATCTGTATTTGTGAAGAAAAGACTTCATGCATGCATATGGAATTGGTGCAAGTGTCAAGTAATCTTCTGTTCTAAAAAAAAAAAACTTCACTAAAAGGAAGTTATGAATGTCTTTAAAATTTACCCTTAATGTCCTCATTCATTCAAAATTTTAAACTCCGGATTGAAGACAGACATCTGGAGGAGGCTTGAAAGAGCTTAAATATATCAGACTTGGACAGACAAGACTAGATAAAAGAAGGACAAAAAGATTAGTGCCTCTGCTCAGGGAAGACACAGAAAATGTGGCTATTTTTCCGCTTTGTCAGCTAGTCAGCATGTGTCACCAGTCTCAGTGAGGTCAAACAGAGCCCGAAATGTATTTCTGCAAAGGGAGGAGGAGTGCTTGTTGGACAAAAACATGAAGTCATGTTTTTTGTGTCTGCTAGTTCTGTTTGTTGATGCCATGTCTTTTTTCCTCTCCAGGTTTACTATTGAAGAGGATATTGACCTTGCCTAAAAAGGTATAAATTTTGGCTGTATTTTTTCTTTTGTGGGCCATTGAAATAAACCAAGCTTATTTGTTTTGTCAACTGCTTTTTTATATCAGATTTTTTTCTGGAAGAGAGAAAAGATGGCAAATCAAACCCTTTTTTAATTCCCTGTGTTGAGTTGATAATTTCACCTATTTGTACATAGTGTTAGTGGTGTTAAGTAGTGTAAGGGATGTCACCTTCTCCCCCTCTAATATTCTTTATTGCTAGACTTTTAAGTTTTTACTTTTGTTCATCTTTTGCTGCATTTTTTTTATAGATCTTGGGATATTTGATCTAGAAGAATGCCAGATGTTTAAATTTTTTTTGTTAGGTGTATCATCTTTGTGACATCATTGTATTAGCTTTTATGTTAAATGCAGATGTGTAATGGTTCAGGTTGTGTGAAGTTTTGTTTTGAAGTACATATGGCAAGACTGGCTGAAGGACTCATACTGGGAAGATGCACAGGTGTTTAACTTCTTGTGTTCTTGAATAATTCAGTTGCAACATCTGAAAGTATTTTGTGTGGCAGTAGCCTGAATTTTCTGCTTCTGAACTCTGGCTTTAGAGAAATTAAAACTTTTTTTGTTTTGTTCTTCACTATCAGTTAGGAAAATGGTGCATTTTCCCTGTAAACTTTGTGAAATGCCCTTGTGTGATTTCCTTAGTAAACTGTAGAGATATACACAAACCCAAGTGTACAGTCATAAGTCAGTCCTTACTCTGATTAAAAATTACACACAGCACAGTGTAAGGTGTGAACTTAATGCAGTAATGTTTGGGGTTTTTTAGTAGAAGCTTTGAGCAATTTTTTTTTTCCTTTCTGGAAAACAAATTTGGATCCTGAGATCTGCTAGGAGATACAGATACATATATATTTATGTTCTTGTGGAAAATATAGTTAGATTTTAATGGTCTTCTGGTATATTATATGAGCCAGATGATAATCTAGCTATGCTATATTAGCTAGGTATAATTGATTAACATCTTGTACCTGAGGACAGGAATTTTCATTTTGCTGTCCTGATGCATGAAGTAATTTACATGAAAGATGTATAGGATCAAGAGCTCTAGGAATCGTTTGGTTTGTTTTCAAAAGGACTATGAATATATATTGAAAATACTGTGCACCTGTTTCCAGCATACAAGGGTCAGAACAGCCTTTGAGGCAGGCACTTGGATGCTGTATCTTTCATTCTTCAGCTGTGATGTGAGTGGAGGCATATCTGTCACATTACAGGAACCCATTATTTCATTATGGTGCCTGAAATGCTTAAGAGTAATTGTATTTTGGATGTGTCACGTGAGAGAGGAGCTGCAAGGATTTTTAATTAGAAGATGACAATGTACAGATTTGGGGATAAAATAAATCTAGATGGATGGTTCTGAAGGGGACCTGCAAGAGGGCTGGGGAAGGACTTTTTAGGATGTCAGGCAGCGATAGGACTAGGGGGAATGGATGCAAGCTAGAGGAAGGTAGATTTCGGTTGGATGGTGGGAAGAAGCTCTTCTCCATGAGGGTGGTGAGACAGTGGAACGGGTTGCCCAGAGAGGTGGTGGAAGCCCCATCCCTGGAAGTTCTTAAGGCCAGGCTAGATGGGGCTCTGAGCAACCTGATCTAGTGGGAGGTGTCCATGCCCATGGCTGGGGGCTTGGAAGTAGATGATCTTTAAGGTCCTTTCCAACCTTGACAATTCTATGATTCTATGGTGGCTTTCTCCCTGCCTGTATTTGAGATCTCAGGGGAATAGGGCATCAGGAAATATCTCTGGATAGTTAATAGTTTTTATATGCTCAATATCCCTGGCTTGTATGATGTGTTGCAGGTATATGTAGAAATATATCAACCATTTCTTTATGAGAGCATACACAGTAAATACTAGGCCTTGCTTTTGTATTCAATGCTTGTTAAAACCAGTCTTCTCTAATGCTTCTTGAAGATGCCTGCTGCCTGTGATTCAGTGCTTGAAGATATTGAAGACATTGTGTCAGCAGAAGATTTGAAGCCACACGAACGACAGTTTGGAAGACAGAATGTTTTCCCTAAAGTGCGGAAACGCAATTCACAAAACAATCTGCAGGCAGATGATGATCCCCCAAGTGACAGGTAAATTCTTCCATCAACCCTGGCTTGTTTTGCTTCTCACAGCTTGTGTGCACTGGCAGCTTCTAAAAATAAGTTGGAAGTTCTGATTCTTTCATGTAGAATCTGAGCACAAGATAAAAATGAGTGAAATAGTGTTGATGAAATGTAGTGTTAGTGAATAACAAATCCTAAGCTTATTTCTTATCCTAGACAGACTTTCTGTAGAAAACAATTTTGACTGAGATATTAATGAGTGGAGTAATCAGACTGGGAAAATGGTTCCTGTAACTTAAGCTTTTATGGGTAAAATGTTTGTGAAAAATTGCATGCTTCACCTGAATTACCTAAATAGAGGTTAAGCTCTTAAAAATACAGTCCTGTAGTAGCCTTTTAACACCTGGAATGAGAAATGCAAACAAAATTCAGATAATCACAAAAGGTTTGAGGTTGGAAGGGACCTCTGCCGGTCATCTTGTCTAACCCTCACTGCTTAAGCAGAGCCATCTAGAACCATGTGGGTAGGACAGTGCCTAGATGGATTTTTTGACTATCTCTACATTACTGTACTGAATTTCTTTTTATCCTACACCTCTTGTAGATTCTCCATTCTAAAACTCTTTTTGCCACTTGTTGTGGATTGACCTTGGCCAACAACTGGACAGCCACTTAGCCACTTGCTCACCTTTTCTTCCAGGTTGGGGGAGAGAATTGGAAGAGCAAAAGTGAGAAAACTTTTGGGTTAAGATGAAGACTGTTTGCATGAAGGAAACAGTAGGGAAACCCCCAAGTGATGGAAAAACAGTTGCTTACTGCCTCCCACAAGCAGACTGATGCCCAGCCTGTCTCAGAACAATGGCTCTTTTGGAAAGACCAAACCCCCAGATTTTATTGCTGAGCATAATGTCATCTGTTATGGATTAACCTTTTGGTCACTTTGGGTCAGCTATTCTGTCTATATTTCCTCCCAACCTTTCAGTCTCTGGCCAGCTTGCAGCAGGGTGGAGCACAGGGAAACACAGTTTTGATGCTGTACAAGCACTATTCAACAATAGCTAAAACAAAGGTGTGTTCTTAACACTGTTTTAGTCACAAACACAAAACACAGCACCATACTGGTCGCTGTGCAGAAAGTTAACTCTATCCCAGCCAGACGTAATACTCATTACAGTAAAAGCATGTAATATTTAATGATGTTTTTCTCCAGCTGTTGTGGAGTTGTTCCTGTTTGTGTTGCTTTGTTTGTATTTCTAGAATTGCAATTCATTGAGTCTGTTCAGAGAAAGCTTTTTCATCCTTTAACTTGCCTCTTTCACTAATTTTTACTTAACAGCATTATTCCTGGTGCTCAGAAAATCTGGATTCGTACATGGGGATGTTCTCATAATAATTCAGATGGTGAATATATGGCTGGACAGCTGGCTGCATATGGATACAAAATTACAGGTAACAATATCAGACAAGTTGCATAATTCAGTTTTCCTGGTGTGAATGTTCAAAGCTGTCAAGCTGTCATCAAATCTTTTTGGTCTTAATTACACTTTTTTAAATCCCCCTTTGATCTCTTTCTGATTTGAGGGTGAGAAGGTGAAGTGTTTTCCTGGCATTAAGGATAATCATTACAAGATGAGTGCTTTCAGAATGGTTAGGGTTTTTGTGACAGGGAAGCCATTTAATAGATGTCATGCAGTGCCTTTTGTGGGCATTTGGCTTGCTAAACTTAATTGAAAAATTTTCATAAGAGTGGAAGGGAAAGATTAATTCTTGGGCAGAGTCTAGCTGGTTGTCTGATTGTAATTGCTGGAACCCAAGGGAGAGTGAACAAGCAAGCACTGTGAAGCTTAAGGTTTTGGTGCTGTGCAAGCACTGTTGAACAATAGCTAAAACACAGGTGTTAGCCACACTGTTACAGTCACAAATACAAAAGTCAGCACCATATGTTGTTGTCACATTTTGAGGTGTATGTTTGCTGCTGGAGCAGAGGTGAACTGCTCCATGTGAATGATCTTTGTTTCAGGAGGGATGATCAGTATGATAGAGATGGGATGATACAGGGCTGTAACTTGTACATTTGAAAGAGCTGAAAATGTT